>JBBPKT010000313.1:0-23603 GCA_038089395.1 Pulveroboletus frians | reverse complement strand
CACGGCCTCCTCTTCGCGGGCCTGGACAAGATGGATCAAGAAAGGTCGCGAGAACATGGCATCACTTGAGCTCGGTCAGCTTCACAGAAAGTCCCGTCCTCCTGCCAATCATCGCTCGCGTTCTCCATCACCAGCGCGAGCGAACGTTCCGATCCAGCAGCCTTCGCGGATGGCCGCAGCCCAAGTCGATTCAGTGAGTTCGCTTACTTGATAGGACACTCGATGTGGTGTGCTTAACATGTGGCCATAGCGCACTGCCACTGGAAAGAGATTTCGGGTTCGCTGTTTCTCGAGTTTGTGTCTAGCTGCTCACGAGACATCGTATAGTTTGATCCTGCTGCCCAGCTGAAGCGGCGAGAGCAGGAACGCCGAGAGCAGGAGCGTCGAGAGCAGGAGCAGGCTGCTTCCAGCAGTGGTCAGCCCACTGGAGACCCAGCCGTTCGTTGTTTCTCGCATTCGTGTGCAGGCGCTGATTAGACGTTCTAGCATCCACCGCATACTGAAACAACTGTCCACGATGATCCGAACACGGGCGCGCCTGGCAATAGACAAGGCTCTACAAATCCAAGAGGAGCAAGGATGGTATGCCTTTTTCTCGTTGTATGTGCTCTCTGTTCATACCTCGTTTTTCGCCAGTCACAACAAGTGGATAATGCACCTCGGCCCTCTATGAGGGAGGTCCCCATAATGGTCCGTATGCTCCCTTCCATCTATCCATGCCCACACTCACAGCGGATCGTACTAGCGAGAATCAGAAGGGTCAGTCGTCCGCATCAGGTTTTCACTTGCGTTTCCCGCATGGATGTGCTGTGGGTCATGTATTGGGGATGGGACGCGTTGACCGAGGCCATTCAATGTACACGCATGCACATGCACACCACACCGAGTGGACATTGGCCACCAGTTTCTTCATGTTCCCATAGCGTCATACCTTGCGTAGAAGAGCGAGTTCCGGGCAGCCGACAGCCCATTCGATAGGATTACTACTGTGACACCAGACAAATGCATGATGTACTCGATAGCGTGTCAGTCTAGCTACTTGCACCCCTCCTACATATAGATGTATGCGAACCATATAAGTTATATGCATGAAATCAAGCATCAATCAATAAAAGGCCAACCAGGATGCTCGCCATCGTAATGGGAGGTGTGAGGACGAGATTTTGAGACTAATCCGCGTACCGTACTGACGGAGCCTCTCCGACAGTTTTCCAGAGAGTAATTGCCAGTGATGAGGGAGGATGTCAAACTGAGGCAGGAAGGTGTGTGTTATAAGCTCAATCATTCGATTCCAGATCAAAGGAAACACCTACGATGTCGATTTGCATAGTGTTCACAACCACAGACGCGAGTTGTTCCGTACATACAGACACGACCGAGCAGAGATGTGATATGCCGCAGTGAATACGGCCGTCTCCCACGTTGTGAAGAACATTCTGAGGTATGATGAACACTCGGGACGTCACCCACGATCGGACGGGACTGAGGGAGCAAGAGAACGCACTGTTCAAAAGATTTGATCTTCTCATCCCACCGGACTGACGAGGACCACCACAGGAGGGAAAATGAGCGGGACGATGAACATCCACGCGATGAGGGGTAACGATGACAGTCAAGGCCTGTTCGTCCCTGGTGCGTGAGGTGACTTTGACGGATGTAGCTATAGCATGGGTGAAGGAGGTGACGGCCGCAAACAAGTGTTTCTCCTCACCTCTTTGACGAGAGCTCGACTGTCCGATCTGTAAATGCTCTATTGCAGGCTCGTCAAGTACCTCCATGCTTTTCGAGATGGTGGCATCGGGAGGAGAACTCATGTTAAGTCACGCGTCGTGCGTGAGTAGCTCATGCATACACAATGCGAGGCAATCGTAGTTCCTCCGCAAAAACAGTAGGCATTAATATACCCACGCCGTGATCCCCAGGGGTGTCCATGCGTCGAATGACCAATGATTCTTCTCGTCATTGGACATGGTAGACCATGGAACGCTGTGGTTGATGGTGCGAGATCGCTAGCCGGATGGATTTTTGCCGCTCATGGGACGTGGAATGAGTTGTGTAACACAACAACGGGCGCTTCTGTAGCCTCTACATGGATACCTACAACAAAGCGTACTGGGGATGACCGAGGAGCTCACCTCTGGACGTGGCCATCGGTGGGTATCCCAGGGACCGAGGAAGCGTGTATGCACATTTATGACGTGCTGAACATCTGGTCGGTGGGTGCGAACGCGAATCGCTTCCGAGAGCATGTAAACACTTTTCAGTAGAAACGGGGACACAGCTGTCGCCCGTCCTGTAGACATAGTGAGGCTAATGCAGACTGCGCGCGCTTATCGTGAGTTGAATCCCATAGCTTACATATGACGATGAGGAAGAATTTCATCGATACTAATTGCCTGGTCATCTGAACGAGACCACCTAGTTGGGATATGAGTACTTGAGTAACAACCAACGATGAAAGACACGAGGGAACCCATATAAAGAATAAGGAAGCATACTATTTGCGCACCACGACACTTTGTTCTTTCCCTCTTTGGAACCGACGACTGCGTATTGCCACAGAAGATGTCAACCATTACCGGTGCGTAGTAGCAATCCCGAGTCGAGACTGTATTGAATGCTGACAGCCGAGTCAGACCCGATAATGCTACTGGACACGGGTCTCTCAGAGGACTGTATGCGAGCGGTCATATTCCACCCCGACGGAAAGCATGTTTTGGGTTGCGGCGAGGATGCAATTCACCGATGGCGACTCAAAGATGGCCTGGAGGTAGGAAAGCAGCTGGTAACAAAGCCACGGGCCATTTCCGTGTCCGCAGACCATAAATGGATCGTTTGTGGGACCAGGGGCTCAGGAGTGGGTGTGTGGGACGAAGAAATGCACGAGAAGCTTGTCGAGGTGGAGAGTGGAAAGTGGGTGATTTCAGTTGACGTTGCTCCCGACTCAATGAGGTTTGCAACTGGGACTGGCAACGATGACAACACGGCGAGCGTGTGGGACGTCCGGACGGGGGAACGACTGGTCGGCCCACTTCAACACAACGATTGGGTCCACGGAATCAAATTCTCGCCCAACGGTGAGCGTGTTGCAACCGCTTACATGGACAGGTCAATTTGCATCTTTGACAGCCACACTGGCGACAAGCTTGCTACCATCGAGATCGACCCATCCAATGTCTATCCAATCATTCCGCTTGCATGGTCCAGTGATGGATCCCAGATTTTTACCACATCACGCAAGAAGGAAGTCATCTGCTTCGATTCCTCCACCGGGTCCGAGATTGCCAGGTCGCAGACTCTCGAAGATGTCCGGTCCATCGCCCTCGCCAGTAATGGAAAGTTCATCGTAACCTATGTGTCATCCTCCATTCTCTTCTTAGACACATTGACTCTGTCTCCCCTTGATGTACCTATCTTTGAGGATAGCACTGAGGTACTCTCAATTACCATCTCCTCAAATAGTAGCTACCTGGCAACTGGTCGATATGATGGAAAGGTTGCGGTGCGCGATCTCGGCCACATTCTACCAGATGCCTATGGTCCGTTCAGTGTAAGTCATTTGCGATTACTGGCATATTTGGCTAAGCATCACTAGGCATCTGTCCATGAAGGACAGAAAGATGAGCAAGGTGCGACCTCAGGAGACCACCTGCCCCACTCTGCCTTTGTGCGATTTTATTGTTCTTCCATTAAAAAAAGCTGCGCTGACACCTTTTTTGTGTACATACACTAGAATGAACCCAGTGGGGTCGGTTCGGTCGCACATGGAGCCAATACTAAAGGTGGTAGTGCTGATCTTCTTGAGGTATATATTTACTCTCTATTTACCCTCGGACTGAGTACTGAGTTATCATACTCACATAGGCTGAAATCCCGTTGAACACGCCTGGCCTAGGGTTCAACTTCGATCAGGTCAGCAGTCACTATATTCTCATCCGATCACTTCCATACTGATGTCACTGCAGCCACCCTCCCCAGTGCATTCTCATCCCCGCGAGGATGGCGCCGGTCCAGAAGATAACGCCAATATTGCCAAGTCATCTCAGCGCATGCCATTACTCGAAAGGCTGCGGCAGAGATGGATTGGGAAAGGTCACGACGATGTACCATCACACGCACTCAGTCAGCTTTCTAAAGAGTCCCATCGCCCTGCCAATCATCGTTCACGCTCTCCCTCGCCAGCGCGAGTCAATGTCTCAAACCAGCATCCTTCTCGGATGGCTGCAGCGCAGGTCACTCCGGTGAGCTCTCTTGTTTGAGAGTGGATTCAATGCGGTGCACTCAACATGCGGTTGTAGCGAACCTCTGCTGGAATAATAAGGGTTTGTTGTTCCTCGAATATGTGTGAAGGAGCTCATCGGATGTTGCAGTATCACTTGCTCGTCCGGAGGAGAGCCGAAAGGCAGGCTGCTCGCGCTGTGCAATCAACTGGAGAACCCACTGTTTGTTGTTCCTCCCGTTTGTATTCAGGCGCTCATTAGACATTCCAGCATGCACCACGTGCTGAAGCTGCTGCGCGTGACGATTTGAACACAGGCACCTCTGGTGGTGGACGTGGCGTTAACGATCCAACAGAAGAAGGCACGGTACGCCTTTTCTCTTGCTTCATGTGCCGTCTGTTCATCGTGCGTTCTTCTTCAAATCAGGCACGACAAGCGAACAATGCATCTGCCAGGGAGGTTCCCGTCACGGTGCGCATACTCTCTTTCTCGTCTCATTTCCGCATTCATGTGGATCATATCAGCGAGAGTCAAGCGGGCGCGTCGTTCGCATCAGATTTTCGCTTGCGTTCCCCTCATGGATCTGTATGACGACGATCAGATACATTGATCGGACTGACCCAGCCTGAATGCGTGCAAGCGGATACCATGCCGGATCGCTTTTCACATCTCTCGTAGCCCCGCAATACCTCCCGTCATCGTTGTAGGAGACCTGTGTAGGTCTAAGCTGCTTAATGGCCCACTCTGTAGTACCCCCGGCTGGTATCGTTAGACCATACCATAGGAAATAATACATGATACTGTAAGTCGCGAATCGAACATGGGTTAGTACGTGGCTCGTCCAAGGAGCGGCGTTGGTCACCGGGCAACTGGGTCACTCAACATACTGGCCCCCTCTCGAGACAACCTGCGCGAGAACCGAGCATCTGTGCAACACACACATCCCCACATGAGAAACAAGGCGATCAAATCTTACCACACGAGCCGACCGAAAAACACCACTCAAAACGTCCAGTGCATGAAATCGAAATTTGAGAACGTGTTGACACTTTTAGGTAGAAAGAGGGACTCAACTTCACGCTTCGTACCGAGAGAGTAGAGCAGGCGCCATCCGTCCTGTAAACATAGTGAGGCTAATGCAGGCTGTGCGCGTATCATGAGTTGAATCTCGTAGCTTGCATATGACGAGGAGTCACAACTCCAAGGGCAGGACTACCTTTGACAACGAAGAAAGATTTCACTGATACTAATTGCTTGCCTGGTCGTCTGAAGGAGACGAGACCACCTAATTTGGATCCGAGTAAGAATCAGCGATGAAAGACGCGAGGGAACGAACCCATATAAAGAATAAGGAAACGTATTGGCATACCACGACGACACTTTGTTCTTTCCCCATCCAAGTCAACGACTACGTACCGCTGCGGAGATGTCATCAACCATTACTGGTGCGCAATAGAGTTCCAAGTCAAGATTGTGTTGAATGCTGACATGGACAACGGAGTAAGACCCAATAATGCTACTGGACACAGGTCACTCTAGTGCTGCGTGGGGAGTTATATTCCACCCCAACGGAAAGCATGTTTTGGGTTGCGGCGAGGATGCAATTCACCGATGGCGACTCAAAGATGGCCAGGAAGTTGGAAAGCAGCTGGCAACAGGGCCATGGGCCATTTCCGTGTCCGCGGACCATAAATGGATCGTCTGTGGGACCAAGGGCTCAGGAGCATGTGTGTGGGACGAAGACATGGATGAGAAGGTTTTCGAGGTGGAGAGTGGAAAGTGGGTGATATCAGTTGACATCGCTCCTGACTCGACAAGGTTTGCAACTGGGACGGGCAACGGTGACAACACGGCAAGCGTGTGGGACATCCGGACGGGGAAACGACTGGTCGGCCCACTTAAACATATCAACCTGGTCAAAGGGGTCAAGTTCTCGCCCAATGGCGAGCGCATTGCGACTGCCCACACTCGTGGCCCGATCCGCATCTTTAACAGCCACACCGGCAACCAGCTCGCCACTATCAACATTAACATATCCGTCTATTATCCAATCACCCCGCTTGCATGGTCCAGCGATGGATCGCGAATTTTTGCTGCATCGGACATGGAAGTTATCTGCTTCAATGCCTCCACTGGGTCTAAGATTGCCAAGTCGCGGACTCTCGAAGGTGTCCACTCCATCGCCCTCGCCAGTAATGGAAAGTTCATCGCAACCTATGTGTCATCTTCCGTTTTCCTCTTAGACGCATTGACTCTGTCTCCCATTAACCTACCTGCCTTCAAGGATAGCACAGAGGTATTTTCGATTGTCATCTCCCCAAATAGTAGCTACCTGGCAACTGGACGAAGCAATGGAAATTTTGTGGTGCGCGATCTCGGTCACATTCTACCAGATGCCTATGGTCCGTTCAGTGTAAGTCATTTGCGATTACTGGGGTATTTGGCTAAGCATCAATCTGTCGCATTAGGCATCTATCCATGAAGGACAGAAAGATGTCGATGAGCAACACGCGACCTCAGAAAGCCACAGTAATCACTCCGCCCTTGTGCGATTTCATTGTTCCTCCATTAACAAAAATTGTGCTGACACTGTTTTTGTGCACATACACTAGAATGAACCCAGTGAAGTTGGTTCCGCCGCGCATGAACCCAGTACTAAGGGTGGCAGCGCCGATCTTCTCGAAGTATATATTTATTCTGTTTGCCTTCGGACTGAGTTTTCATACTCACATAGGCTGAAATCCCGTTGAACACGCCTGGCCTAGGGTTCAATTTCGATGAGGTCAGCGGTCACTATGTTCTCATCCGATTACTTCCATACTGACGTCACTGCAGCCACCCTCCCCAGTGCGTTCTCATCCCCGCGAGGATAGCACCGGTCCAGAAGACAATGCCAATATTGCCAAGTCATCTCAGCGCATGCCATTACTCGAAAGGCTGCGGCAGAGATGGATTGGGAAAGGTCATGACGATGTACCATCACACGCACTCAATCAGCTTTCTAAAGAGTCCCATCGCCCTGCCAATCATCGTTCACGCTCTCCCTCGCCAGCGCGAGTCAATGTCTCAAACCTGCGTCCTTCACGCATGGCTGCAGCCCAAGTCACTCCGGTGAGCTCTCTTGTTTGATAGTGGAATCAATGCAGTGTACTCAACACGCGGTTATAGCGAACCTCTGCTGGAATAATAAGGGTTTGTTGTTCCTCGAATATGTGTGCAGGGGCTCATCGGATGTTGCAGTATCACTTGCTCGTCCGGAGGAGAGCCGAAAGGCAGGCCGCTCGTGCTGTGCAATCTGCTGGAGAACCCACCGTTTGTTGTTCTTCCCGTTTGTATTCAGGCGCTCATTAGACATTCCAGCATGCACCACGTGCTGAAGCTGCTGCGCGTGACGATTCGAACACAGGCACATCTGGCGGCGGACGAGGTGCTGACGATCCGACAGAAACAAGCACGGTACACCTTTTCTTGCTTCATGTACTCTCTGTTCATCGTGGGTTTTCCAATCAGGCACGACAAGCGAACAATGCGTCTGCCAGAGAGGTTCCCGTCACGGTGCGCATACTCTCTTCCTCGTCTCGTTCTCGCACTCACGTCGATCACATCAGCGAGAGTCAGGCAGGCGCGTCGTTCGCATCAGGTTTTCGCTTGCGTTCCCCTCATGGATGTGTTGTGGTCTGTATGCCGATGATGAAACGCGTTGATCGAGCTGACCCAGCCTGAATGCGTGCAAGCGGACACCATGCCGAATACCCCTTCATATTTCTCGTAGCCCCATAGTGCCACTCGTAATAAAAGCATCTCTGTAGGTTCCGGGCTGCTTCGGCCCGCCGCATAGTACACCTTAGACCCACCATAGAAAAATCGAAGATTACGTGGTACATGACTCGTCCAAGGAGCAGTGTTGGTCGCCAGCCAATTGGGTCATTCAAGGTACCGGGAACGGGGGGAAGGCTAGATATTATGGGGTTGCCAGGTCCCCTCCACCTCTCGAGACAGCCGGTGCGAGAACAGAAGGCCTATGCGACACACGTCTCCACACGAGGAACAACGTGATCTCATCTTATCACGCGAGCCGAGTCTGCAAGCTGCAGGGACCGAAAATCGTCCAGTGTATGAAATAGAAATTTGAATAAGTATAAAACAAATCCATCCTTACAAAACGACCAATCCTCCGACGTGGAAGAGGCCAAGAACCGATCATAACACGCGTTCCAAATGGACGACGGTGCTCGGGTGATGGTCATTCTATGTCTATGATACCGAGTGCACATTACGCCGGCCGGACGTTCGTCTCTGGATGGGTCACATCGTCCACTTTCGAAACGACCACAAAGGCCGTCGTCAGCGCCGAAAATGCCAACATCAACGAGCTTGCAGACAAGACGGCGTTCCGGGCAGACGAGACCCCCGTCATCAGCGACACCACCACAAAGACGTTCAGTGGGACCCGAAAGAGTGCCGAGAGCTGTGAACGCGAACGGAGACGTGAGCCAGAGAAGCACGATACGACACGAATTGACTGACCGTGGCGCGGTGTTCGTTCGAGATCAGGGACCCTCTCAACATCCCCTCAGAGTCTAAGTACATTAGGACCTATCTCCCATAATTTTTTTGAGTCTATGGAGGGGCGAGAATGAATCCAGGGCACAATAAGTTTTGCACTACTTTACAGTAGATGTGTAATGATAGTACATGATGTAAGGTCCATTACCATACCATTTTAATGCGCCTTATCATGACTCGGCCCAGAATGGTAAGCATCATGTGCCAAAAAAAAGTGGTGACGCATTTCCCTTTTTTCCTGATGAGTCTTCGTAGAAAATTCCGGAGTCATACTCGATCGACGATCGCACAATATGCAAGACGCACCTCGGACCTCACTGACAATATTGTGAAGATGTACGCGTATCCTACAGCCCATGGCGGCTTCAGCGACGTGTGGAAATGTCTGCTGCAGTGCAAGCAGTCGCCACCCGAGAGCGTGAGTTTCCTGATATGGAATTTCCAGTGGACAGCACTCATCGATCAATCGATCATCCTTGGATTACCATAGGTGGCCGTCAAGGCTATTCGACCTGTTATTGCTAATGAAGAAGAACTCTCGTTCAAAAAGAAAGTGGGTTGCGTTCGTGTTCAGTAGTCCGGTGTTTTTGCTTACACCCTTCTTCCAGGCTTTTGAACGGGAGCTCAGTGTTTGGTCTGGGCTCGGGCATCAGAATATTTTGCCTTTGTACGGTATAACCCATGGGTTCGGCCCACTACCTGCTTTCGTCTCCCCATGGGCAGAAAATGGGACGCTATCTGAATACCTGGAGAGGTTTGAAGGACAGCTTGATATGGAGAAGAGGATGTCACTGGTATGCAGAGCAATCAGTGTCAATCTCACGTTATCCGACTCGGCCCACAGCTCAGCGACATCGCGAATGGTCTACATTATTGTCTGTCTGCCATTGGCTCTCGTTTATTTCGTCCAGTTTCGTTGACTCCTGCTCTAGTGCATTCTCGTAACATCATACATGGCGACCTTAGTGGCGTATGTTACTTTGGTTTCTACGAGGCATCTGACTCTTTTGTTTGATTAGTCGAATGTCTTGATTACGAGAAGCGGACGGGCGTGTCTCTCTGACTTTGGGCTCTCCAAGTTGCTCGAACGAGTTTCGGATACGGTGGCTTCCTGTATTTATTTCCCGGGGAATATTCGGTGGGCTGCCCCTGAACTGTTCGGCGAGGGTGAAGATAGCCCACAGTCACGATTGTCGAGCGAACAAGCCGACATATACTCGTTTGGAAGTGTCATGATGCAGGTTCAATGCTTGTGTTCGTCCGGTCCCGAGAGGTCATTGACGTTTTGTGCAGACTTTGACCGGAAAACTTCCGTTCCATGGGATCCAGAGGGTCGCACAGATTTTGATTATGATCTCGCGCGGCTCTCGACCACCTCGAGAGCGTGGATGGGATGGTGAAGCTATCCCCGATGTGTTGTGGGAATTTGTGGAGAGATGCTGGGCGAGTCCTGATGAACGACCGTCGAGCAAAGAGGTCGTCAGCTTCATCAAGTCCCAGCGATCGATGTTACGGTGATGGATAGATGTTTTGTCACTCAAACACCTGACGGCACCCACATTTCCCTAGGTCATACATAGTACATGACCATGTGCATGAGGGCTTGATTTGATGTAATCCTCCTTTTCTGTGTTTATTATTCTGTAGAACAACTCATGTCACCTTGCTTCACCTTGCTTGGCAATCGACATTTGAATAAGTATAGAACAAATCCATTCTTACAAAACGATCAATCCTCCGACGTGGAAGAGGCCAAGAACCGATCATAACACGCGTTCCAGATGGACGATGGTGCTCGGATGATGGTCATTCTATGTCTATGATACCGAGTGCACATTACGCTGGCCGGACGTTCGTCTCTGGATGGGTCACATCATCCACTTTCGAAACGACCACAAAGGCCGTCATCAGCGCCGAAAATGCCAACATCAACGAGCTTGCAGACAAGACCGCGTTCCGGGCAGACGAGACCCCCGTCATCAGCGATACCACCACAAAGATGTTCAGTGGGACCCGAAAGAGTGCCGAGAGCTGTGAACGCGAACGGAGACGTGAGCCAGAGGAGCACGATACGACACGAACTGACTGACCGTGGCGCGGTGTTCGTTCGAGATCAGGGACCCTCTCAGCATCCCCTGAACGGGATAGTACATCCCGACACACGCTTCAAACGTACAAAACGCCCAAAACCGTATGCGCTCGTTCCCTGTATGTGCGCTGAGTGCGAGTGCGAGTGCGCTCAGGGCGCACACGAGGCTGCTCAGTTTCGCGTGGAGGGTCAAGGACGAATCAGCGTGTGAGCCGAGACTGGGTGGGGGTGTATATGAAGTGATGGCGGTGTACAAGAGCGAGCCGAGCATCATTGAGATCATGAAGGAAGAGAAGATGTATCCGAGGGGTAGGGCTACCATAGGGTACAAAGGAGAGGCCTCTTGCAATGACGGCACCCAGACGAACACGAAGAGGTACATCGACCCCTCGAAGCACGTCTGAGTCAAGCCGATCGCCAACAAGATAGGATCTGCGAACGCGTCAGTGTATTCTACATGGCATGCAGGAAACGACACGCACCGTTGCGGACGATGTTCCACGCTTGCTTCAATCGCTTTGATTGCACTATGTCAGAGCTTGCGACTTTCAGCCCTCTGCCTCCAAAGTTCTCCGCCCACCGAGCTCTGATCACGAAGTAGGCAAGGACGAGGAGCCCTCCGCTGGCAACAAACGGCGACGCAAACGATTTCGTGAGTGAGACTAGTTGGTTACTGACGATGCCAGCGCCCGTGGCAACGAACCCGTTCACAAGTGTCGCACGGCCAAAGATGGTCGAGAGATCGGATGACGGGATCGCCAGAGAATTGGCGGAAGAGACCAACCACGACTCGAAGACGGAATAGAGGATGGAGGTGGATATCCCGGCCGTGAGGCGTCCGACGAACAGAACGGGGAGGAAAGGAACGTTGATACAGAGGCACGCAAAGGCGTAGGTAACGCAGAACACGAGACACAACCTCTTGCGACCACTTGCAAGACGCTTAGCCCCTGGAATTTATCAAAGGGAAGCTAACCCACCGTTCATCAGCCCAGACACCGACCAAGGGGGCAGTCAGACCCGCAGACATGAAACCAGTGACAAACAAGACAGCGACCATCCGTTCCGACAGCCCATACTGCTCACGATAGAGGGAATAAACGTACGGGCCCTGGAGCCAGTCGGCACCTGTCCACCAATGTCATTGGGACCAGCGGCGAATGGCGAAAACATCAGCGTGCCGCAGTTCAGACTTCGAAACCCAACCCACCCATGACGATGGCATACACAAGCAGATACTGCCGTGTCAACTTGGACAGTGCGCTCGTGGGAGCGGAGTTCCACCCGTCCTCGAGACGATCTGCATGGTCCTTTGCCGTGACTGCTTTTGCTTGTTTCCGAGAAGACACATGACGTTCGAGGAGGAGGAAGACCAAACAGGAGGAGACGAGCAGAATCAACTGCAGCTCATAAAAGGCTACCATCTCAACCCGCGAAACGGATTTGCGCCAGCTACACCCTACTGCAGTCTCAATGAAAAGCGTCCCACCGAAAAAGGGCACTAGCACTCACCGTTTCGGACGTATTTTCGGATACCAACCGGTACTTGTTAAAGGACCAGAAAGAGTGCTGGCGTGAGTAAGCGTATGTTGCCCACAGACACGTCCTTGACCCGGAGTGCCTCTTGAGCAGAATTCAACCTGTCATTCCCACCACGGCTCGTTGCGACGTGTTGCCGAGAGGCCAAGAACGGCGGCGGGAATATATTGACAGGAGGAGTGCCGTCACACGTGACTGAAGCGCCAAAGTCCACCATGAGGCACTGCGATGAGCGTCACCGGTAGTCGCGTCTTGCGTCCTACTCAGCCCCACCCTGTGACCCAATCATGGATCGTGGTCGTAGGATATACTACCCTGACTGGGTAGCTCAACTTGTCGGATACCCACCACAGGTAAGCCAGCCAACCTTCACCACTGTTCTCTGACGTCCACTTTCCCAAAGAAAATCAAGCCATACGTTGTCGTTATCTTCGGTCGTACCGGGGTCGGTGTCAGTTCCCTCGTAAACCTCATCATAGGACACCCTGCCAGCAGAGACCACGCATACACTGAATCCTCCGTTCGAAGACTCGAACCCTATGCTCCCATAACGTTTCCCGAATCTGAAAGGCAGTTCTCCTTGTACGAGGTGCCTGGGTTTGGTGGGAAATTTTCGGACGCGACAATCTTGGAGGCAATACGCCAGATAGACCGGAAAGAAGGGATCGACCTGTTCATATACTGCCTTCGGAATCGAAAGGCAACGATCATGCCAAAGATCGTACGTCGCATTCGGGAACGTGTTGCAGGACCGGATGTCCCCATAATTGCCGTTGTCACCGGGTTAGAACGGTATGAGTCGGAGGGCGGGACGGAAGACTGGTGGGATGCACCCATCGAAGACGGTAGTACAAACGGTACGTTTATCGAACAAATGTGCTTTGAAGGGCACCATACGTTCGACGCGCACGCGTGCGTCACAACGTTGCCTCCGAGAGACGTGGACCTACTACCGACGTTGCGGAAGAGAAGAGAATGGTCTGAGGAACGAATCCGGAGACTGATTCTGGAGCAGTCACATCGTCATATTCTACCAGATCCATATGGTCCACTTCGCGTAGGTCATTTGTGATTACCAGGGTATTTGGCTAAGTATCATTCTGTCGCATTTAGGCGTCTACCCATGGACCTGAGCAGGATGAGCAACATTCGATTTCAGGAGGCCCTGACAACCAACCATCTCGCTCTGCCCTGGTAGGATCTTATTGTCTGCCATTAAAACAAGCTGTGCTGACGCCTTTTTGTGTACATATCCCAGGATGAACCCGCTGGTTTTGGTTCGGTCGCGCATGAAGCCAATGCTGAAGCTGAAGGTGGCGGCGATGATCTCCTCGAGGTATATATACCCTATTGGCGCTCGGACTGAATTTTAATAATCACGTAGGTTGACATCCCATTGAACACGCCTGGCCTAGACTTTGACTTTGACGAGGTTAGAGCTTACCACATTCTCATCTTAATTTTCATGCTAACATTGCTGTAGCCACCATCTCCGGTATCTCCTTCCCAACCCTGCGAAGATGGCCCACACCCAGAAGACAATGCCAATACTGCCAAGTCATCTCAGCGCACGTCGTTTCTGAAAAGGCTATTACCAAGATGGACGGAGAAAGATCACAAAGATGTACCATCACATGAACTCGATCAACTCCCTGGAGAATCGCAGCTCCCTGCCAATCATCATTCATTTCCCCTCTCACCAGCAAGAGTCAATGTTCCAAACCAGTGTCCTTCATGGATGTCTCCAGCGCAACTCAATCAGGTGAGCTCATGCTTGATAGAGCATTTGGTGTGGTGTGCTTAACATGTGGCCGTAGCGCACTTCCACTGGGAAGAAGCGGGTTTGTCTTGTCCCGAGTTTATGTCAAGGGGCTTATGAGACGTTGTACAGTATAATCCTCTTGCCCAGCTGAAGCGCCGAGAGCAGGAGCAGGCTGCTTCCAGTGGACAATCCACTGGAGACCCAACTGTGTGTTGTCCCTCGCGTTCATATGCAGGCGCTCATTAGACATTCCAGCATCCGCCACATACCGAAGCTACTGTTCACGACAATCCAAATACGGGCGGACAAGGTGCTGTAAATACAACAGGAGCAGGCACAGTAGGCCCTTTTCTTGCTTTATGTACTATCTGTTAATGCTTCGGTTTTTTATCAGGTCCGAAAAATGAATGATGCACCTCGATCCTCCACCAGGAATGTTCCTGTAACGGTATGTATACCCCTTTCACGCTTTCGTTTCGTTTACAGTGGATTATATCAGCGAGAACCAGACAGGGTGATCCTGAGTGTCAACCTGAAGTTTTCGTTCTCGCTTTCACTCCCTGCGTGGATGTGCTGCAGCTCAGGTGTCAATGATGAAACGCATTGACCGAGCCAATTCAATCATGTGCATACCACACCGAGTCCCCTTTATGAACATCGACCACCTGCTTGTTAGCCTCGCAACACAGCAGTGGAAGATCTGGTTCTGGGCAGCTCATGGCCTATTCCATAGGCTATTACTGTGTCGGACGTACCGGGCTAATGCATGACGTATTCGATAATATGCTATCCGTCGGGTTACCTGCATCCGCAACCCTCCTACATATATGCACAACATCAACCACCAGTCAACAAGAAGTCGGTCAGGACGCCGGCTATTGGGACTGGATAAGTCCGGAACGTGGCCATATTGACAGGAGGCGACATACGCCATGGCACGTGGTTGGCATATCAGAAGCGCTCTCTCACGGGCTCGGGACATTGCGAATTCCACGCCGACCCGATCAACGCCTAGCGGGATTGGGCGATGGGGCACCCAAAAGTAGCTCCCGTGGCACCGGTCTCTATGGTAAGTCTCTACCAACGCTTTCCCAAAGTATGGAGCGATCTCCCAGGATGTACAAGATGCCCTTGTCTGAGTGAATGAGGCACCGTATTGATATCGGGCTGAGGATACGCAGGGGACCGGTTCCCCGTTGGCCCATTCCCCAGAAATAGGTCAAGAGTGTTACTAGAAGCTCGCTGATGCAAAAGTGCGGTAACGATCTCTCACGGCTGTCCACAATCGTCCCATTCAGATGACCGATCAGATTCGCCATGTTGTACCCGGTGCGCTCAAGGAGGGCAATATCATCTAATGTACATGGAAAGGTTTGGAATTGAATTGCAACTCAATGGAAGTGGTGTATCTATTAGCTACAGACGACGACGACGACCCAACAAAGAAAACGAAACATGCGAAAAAAACACTCTTGCAAAAGTCCAGAGACAGTAATGACACGATGGATGGATTGAATACAGTAAGTGTTGACACCCTGAAAGTCCACAACGAGGGTGAGATAGATGTGTGAGGCAGTCCACAGCCAGGATACAGATGAAAGCGATTGATCGAGAAGACTGTCCGTGATGGAATCCGAGAGAGGTAGGTGCGATGCACCGCAATAGATGAAACAGATAGAGTATATGTGGTCACCAGCCCGTGGTGGTGGCGCACCTAGGTTCCGATTATCGGAACCTAAATCTGATCGTGGTTCACGATGCAGTATAAGGAAACGGTAAAAGACGCGCTCGTTCACGCTCTCGGTACGAAGCGCACCTCCCACCGATCCCGCCCGTCCATAGACCTCGATAGGCCCGCGAAACAGACGTTTGGTCCGAGGAAATCAATCCTCTTCACGCCCTGCGCAAATTCGCGCGGGTCAGCGCGTGTCCGAGCTCTGAAGTACTCAGAGACGTAGGCAGTAAAGGAGCTGACCATGCCCATCTCTGTGGGAGACACGCTGCAATCGAGCACCTCGCGGATGCGAACGAGCACGTCATATACGCTCACGCCGCGTGAATTCCGAACTTCGATCGTGGACCAAAGTGGGAGCGATGGGATGCTGAGTAGGAGGTGCCGGCTAGCTGGATGCACGGCCGGCGCGTGCAGTATATTGGGAGGGGATGTGGGTGGGACCCGGATGAATTGAACATCTCTAGTTACATCATAATACAGTGGGGGGACACCCGCCCATGATGCGGACAGGAGGGGGTTGAGGGAGACGATGCCAGAAGAGCCTCCAAAGGGGGGATCGTCTGAGGGTAGTGTAAGTAGAATCACGGGTACACGGAAGGGACGATCATACACTGGGAACTCGCATGGGACGGTGCAGAATTAGGATGGGGTAGGGGCACCGTATGGAGATGAGGGGCACCGGGGATGAGACCGGGCGAGGTCGTCGGGTAGGATCCCGAGTGGGAAGTCCACGACCTGTAGTTGGAGCCAGAGGAGTGGTACATCGAGAGAGAGAGTAGCGGGAGATGATGGGTGACTCGATGACAGGGGCGGGGATCTTATACCCCGCAGACGTGGGCTCGGGAACTCACTTAGAAGGCGGTCGTTGTGCGCGTGACTGGGCATATGACCGAATGGGACGAGGGCGGGAGAGCGAACGTCGAGTGACATGGCAAAAAGAACAACTACCCCTGTCGGGATGTCCAAATGAGGAAGTGGCGTCGGGTACGCTAACCCGAAAAGGGAAAGTGGCGGGGGAAGTGCGCTGATGGCGGGACAGAAGCGTCGGGAAGCGGCGCAGCCAGTACCTTGATGCCACCGATGCTATCGATCCCGACATCAACGTGCACGTCGCCCACACATGAATTACCTACATTGCGCCACACCCGCCCCGCCCTTCCTTTTCTGGACCCGTTTTCCTATGCGAAATTGTCCGCTTTATTTACAGCACACAACGTGTCCGCACGACTGGCCACACCTGGAGCTCAGAAACTGACTCGTTCGCGTCCTTATTCACAACAGCACGGGCACTTTGGTATGATGATCGCATCCCAGTCGCTTGCGTGTGCAATCGCCACGGTCAGTTCGGGCCCACAGTATCTCTTCCCAGGGCTGAGACTCCCCAGAAATGCCGTCACTGCGCCCAAAATACTCTCCTCGAGGCACATCGTGTTGAAGTGACGGATCTATGGCGCTTCAAAGTCAAAGCAACCGCTGCACGTCGGTACCTCCTTCCAACACGTCCTACTGTTCCCGACATGTCTCATCACGACCGTTTTCGGATCCCAGCCACGGCCATGTCAACATGTTCGCTCCTGCCGCGAAATCTTCCTCAGACCGGATATGTCCTATCTTCGTACCACTACTGTCATGGCTCATTTGACAGCGTCCTCGCCAACGTCGTGAGGTCGTGACAGAGCGCGTGCCCATCGATCGCCCGTGGTCATTTAATGAGTGTTTTCCGCGGTACCTTCGAATACATCATGGACATGCCACTATAGTGGCCAGGTTTTCTTGCTACCATGGTTCTATGGCTTATGCTTTGGACAGGGAGTACGCGAGGGGGCCATGATCGAGTGAAGAAGACGACAGCTGGAGGCTGCAAGGCAAGAAATTGGATTCGAAGGGTCTCACATATCATTGTTACATGATTCATTGCCAGTTGGTTATCATCTCCAGGCCGTTCGTCTGCCGTATCGCGGTGGGGACAATTAAGGGTCTCACTCAGAAGAAGAAGCGGTCAAATGAGGTCTTGCACCTCGCTTGACCCAGTTCAAAGAGCCGGTGGCAATAAAACACTACGTTGAACAACGCCGTATCCATGTGGATGCCTCATTTTCTTTCCGCTGTAGAATGGTCCGCGAGGATGGTGTGCGCTTTTAAATGCGATGGTCCTCAGCTCGAATTCATCCCTCTTGGACTCGATCCATACACATGCCAGCGTCAATACATTATCAATGCCCGACCTGTCAAGGTGCCACAACGAATTCGAATTCACGGAACCTAGTGGTCTTTATCGACGGCACGGCTAACAAACCTGGTAAAAAGGTATTTGTTTATGTACCACCATCCGCCCGAGCTGATCACTGTGAGTAGAGTACGAACATCTGGAGGCTATCCTGCCAAGTAGAAGACAAATCTGGGCCGGAGCAACCTAAAGTGCGGTATCTGAAGGGGATCGGGGCATATGATACCAATCATCTCTCCCTACTCGGGCGTGCTGGGACGAAGATACGCAGCTCAATTGAGATGGGATTCGCCTGGTTGGTTCTGGATGAGATACTCTCAAACTTGCTTAACTGGTCGCTACAGGCACGCAGAGAACAATGTGAAGGAAGCATACTCTTGGTTGGTAGACAACTATCACAAGGGGGACCGAATATACTTGTTTGGTGTGTGGGTTCACCCCTGGCCCTACTAGATGATGAGATGTTTGCAGGGTTCTCTCGAGGCGCATATCAAGTGCGGGCGCTTGCTGCTATGATCCACGAGGTGGGTGCGTGTACCATTTGCCGTGCTACGGTGACAGAGTCATCCCTGTGACAGGTTGGCCTGGTGAAGGACAAGATTAATGTCGATGTGTCAGTACCCCAATTGTTGCTTTGCACGTGCCCCGTACTTCACGACTACGTTATGACAGGGCATATGGCCATTATCTCTCCATCCGTCCCTATAATCCCGAAAAGAGGCAGAAGAGGATGATATTCAGGAAGGAATTATGTCACGATGGAGTAAGGATCCATTTCGTGGGAGTCTGGTGCGCTGGATTTCCTTGGCATGTCATTCGTAGGATCCTAAGCTAACTTTGACCAGGGACACCGTGTCTTCTTTGGGTTTGATCAAGAGGACTGTTCATATCACTGCCTCCGCAACGGTAACGAACGCGTGCTATTTCCGACATGCACTTGCTCTTGATGAACGACGAGTCAAGTTCATGCCGGAATACTTTACAGAGGTGAACGCACACTGTAGCAACATAGAAAGTCAAAGACTCGACGTATACGATGTCAAGGAGGTCTGGTTTGCCGGTAGCCATTCTGATGTGTATGTAATATATCGATCTATGCAAAGGGTGGAGTTGATGCACTCTGGCGTCCAGCGGTGGAGTGACCCGGGCCCACCACCTTCAAGTGAGCAACCTCTCCGGGCACGACGACTCCAAGTCTTTCCCCGTCCATGCTGGCAACGTGCCCCTTCTGTGGATGAGACGGGAAGCCGCCGCCAATGGTTTAGCCTTCAAGCCGGAGGAATTCACCTGGGATCCAGAGGATGTCGACGATGGCAGGAAGGATACGATGACGGCTTGGTGGAAATCTCTCGAATTCTTGCCCGTTCGTCACCAGGTCTCGTTCAGTGGTACTGGTAGACACAAGCTGAGGTAAGGCGATCCTTGTCTGACTCAACGTCATTGTTGATCAATGATCGTCTGCAGGTTGCACCTGTCTCGCCCTCGTTCAGTCATTCCTGATCAATGGATTCATTTTTCGATTTTTTCCGGTGATGTGTACACACCCTATGCTGTTTTACGGGAGGACATTCACATTCCGAATGGAGCGCAGGAAGCCTCGAACAGCTTACTGACAACCGAGCTCCGGGATCCAAAAGCAACGTCGCACCTATTGACAAAATTGCTTAGCGACCAACATCAAACGCTGGAATCATTCGAGAAGGTGTTATTTCTTCTTCTTAATTCCGGTAAGTCCCACCCGTTTACTGATCGACGTTCAATGGTGAGATACAACTGACGCTTTTAATACTATGGAGGGCTTGACAATGGACTGGCTCAAACAATGAAAACATCCATACAACAATGGATGGAAGGACACACCCAGCAATCTGAGTTTCATAAGTTCGCCCTCAAGGTCATTTATGATGTCGTTTGTAGGTCGTCGCTGTTATTTTTGTTGCTGAGTATACTGATACCGTTTACCTCGTAGCCGGCTTCTCTGCTCCCGAGCAGTTATTGGAGCGTGCAAGGGACACTCTCTATCGCCTGTTGACCTCCAGTCAGAATCGCTCTGAAGGTTTCTACGCTCTGCGATTTTTGACGAAGCATGAACGACTCCGACGACGCTTTGTTACCCCCGATGTGATCGGGGCTCTCGTGAGTGCGCTGGAATGGACCATAAAGAACCCCTACGAGAAGTTATTCCCGATGGTTATGGACAGTTTACGTTATCTCATCAATGACCGTGCGTATGGTCAATGATCTCCGGCTACGTGCTCATCTTTCACAGGTCACTTAAGAGGCGATGTCGTTAGACAGCTCCTCCCTAGTCCAGATGAGAAGGGAATTATGCAAACGAGGCTCTCGGTGGCATTAACAATAAAAGGTAGTGCGTTATGTTGATCATGCACTGTGTTAACTCGTATCCTCATAGCACCTAGCCAGTTGAAGGCATGGCTTAACATGGTCATATCGTTTGCTCACTACCAGGCAGGTGAGAGCTCTCCAAACGGCTATGATATATTTACCCATCCACGCGACAGATCTTTGCCAAGAACTGAAACCTAAGATCGCCGAGCTGGCAAAAACGGAGAGAAGTCCTGTTGGATGGGCGGCTGTGGAGGCACTGGTTATATTGAATGAGTCGCGTGAGTCGCAGCTTTGCTGGTACAAAGACTGTTGCTTGACTGGCATTGCGGAAACAGTCAGCGAGGACATCCTTTTCTCCAACGTCCTAGGTTACCTTGGTAACGTTCTCCCTCCGTTAGATGCGGAGGTAGGCAGCACCATCCCACCCGGTATTGCGGATGACTTGCCCCCTGGATTGTATGTCGTCGGTGAGCGCCATGCATCGAACACATCTCTTTTTGTAATTGACCTGTGTCAGATTCCGAGGAACTCGACGAGAAATTGATGCACAAGCTTGTGTTAACGATCGAGTCGCGTAATGTACATGAACGCATCGCAGCGACTCTGACGATACTGAAGCTGTGCAGAAGTAAGCCCTCAGGTAATCTCGCTTACGAAGCTAACTATTGACGAGTTAGACTCGACGATTCGGGAATATTGCTCGCAAAAAAAAGTTGCGGATGTCTTTATGAAACAATTGGAGCGAGAGGAAACCTCTCTGCTGGCAGCGTATGCTTTGAAGACGTTTTTGGAGCGAGGTGAGCGAGAGGCCAATCCCGGCACCCGAAGTGGCTTGGCTCATGCACAAATTAGACATGCCGCCTTCTGATTTCGGTCGTGCTGCACGGCTTATCGTTGACATGTTCAACAAGGGCTGGTTTGATGATGCAGTGGGCCGAATCGAAGGTTTCGATATCTTCCGCGGGTTCATGACCTTTGGTAATCTTGAGTTAACTCTTGCTGATCCGAACTGTGCTGAGGATGTGTTGGGCCCAGTTGATCTAAAGCAGCAAATCATGAGACTTGATATCATTCCAATTCTAATGAAGAAACTCGAAGGTGGTAAACCCCATGATGTCCGCACGAGCTTGATATGTCTCGACATCCTTGGTACATGTCTGGTGATCATATGCACTTACATGTCTGATTTTTCTGTAGGGAGTTGCAATTTCGATTTGATGGAGCTGACATCAGTCGTGGAGAAGAGTATCAGCTCCTTGACGGACAATCGCACAAAGACTCAAATGAAAGCCATCAAGACTCTTGCCGCACTTGCACAGACAAGTAAGCACGCTTCCGTCTTCCGGTGTACAACCACTGATGAACGTAATCATGCTAGCGGCCGGAGAGCAGGTTATAAGCCGACACGTGATCGACATAGTGAGAATGCTGCCCAAACCTTCAGGCAAGCCGCCATCCCAACGATCACTCGGCCCCGCTGCTGCGTTGTACGATCTGTCCAAGAATGGTAAGTCGGGTGCCATCTTGCATACTAGTGGTAACCTCGTCCAATTCAGAAACCCTCCGTAACCAAATCCGAGGCTCGCAAGAATTCATTAACTGGAAGATTCGGCATCGACATCCCACCCGTCCCCAAGTTTGAGCGACTTGATTAGGAAACGAGTTCGGCCTCTATACGAACGCATATTATGTATCTTTTGCAGAGGTTTCATGACTCATATCCGACTAGTTTGTCTGTAAAACTCAAGTTCGACAATGATGTCCCCACAGTATACATCTCAGTTAACTCTGCATGACTGCATCCCCGATTACATCCATTTCAACGCGCGGAATAGGGCATGTCGTGATGTCCCACAGGTATTATATCGCAGCGGATGTTGAAGGTTGCTACTTGCTAGTAATGTGAACTAGCTATGATATATGATATATGAAGAGCGGTGGCGGCCGCCCCCGATTCCGGTCTCGAGACGTTTTAGGAAATTCGGGTAAATAGTACGGGATGCAGACATTTCCTATACTATCATTACACATCTACTGTAAAGTGACTAAGTAGTGCAAAACTTATTGCGCCCCGGATTTCCATACATTCTCGCCCCTCCATAGACTCAAAAAAAATTAAGGGAGATAGGTCCTAATGTACTTATACTCTGGACAAAGTGTAGAGAAAGATCCGGATGGAATTGTGTTCATAATCCAACCAAATGTCGCAGGATGTTGATTTGGATGGACATTGCGACCCCCAGATCCACCAGATCCTGCCCAAGAGCAGACAAGGTAACACCTGGAGATGATTGGTTAGTATGTAAACTGTCCCTCCCACAAGTTATAGGGCCGAGAAACACACCAATTGATGTGACAGATTGAAATCTTCAGGTGGAGGTAGCAAGATATTGTCACGCATGAGCACACCCATGACAAAATTCAATCTCCCTCTCGGCAGGAGAAGCCAAGTGCGTCGGAACATGAATATGACCACCCTCCCATGCGATCTCAGCAACACAAAAAGTTAGAAACTGAGGCGGCCAGTGAAGTGAAGCTTACTGAGGCCTGTGACGCCCTTCGTGATGGCTCTTGCAAGAATCTCACAGCTGTGGCAAAAAAATTCGAGGTCCCTTACCATACTCTTCGCCGACGCTATAAACAGCTTGCTGCTCCCCGAAACCATGCTCACAAGAATAGTCAACTACTCACAGATGCTCAAGAGTATCAGAGTTACAAGTGTGGTACACAGAGTGAAAAGATGGCCAGACTGGGGATTGAACCCAGGACCACCTGGATAATTACCAGTAGCTCTACCATCTGAGCTATCTGGCCAGTGATAGGTTCAAGTGGGTCAGGGGACTAGACGTGTTGTGTGACAACAGAGGTCATATGTCATCAGATAAGCGACTGGGCACTATATTTGATACCCCCCCATGCGCTGGCGCTTATCTAATCTCAGGCACCGACAGGGCTCATAACCTATCAGAGTTACAAGTGTGGTACACAGAGTGAAAAGATGGCCAGACTGGGGATTGAACCCAGGACCGCCTGGATAATTACCAGTAGCTCTACCATCTGAGCTATCTGGCCAGTGGTAGGTTCAAGTGGGTCAGGGGACTAGACGTGTTGTGTGA
>JBBPKT010000312.1:0-23640 GCA_038089395.1 Pulveroboletus frians | reverse complement strand
GGGTTCAACCCAGAAACAAGATTCCTGCTTCGGAAGTCCTGGCTCAGCCGCTCTCTCTGGCGCTCCCGCTCCCGTTCTCTTTCCCACTCCCATACTCTCTCCCGCTGTTGTTCCCGATCTAGCTGCATTTCCCGCTCCCGCTCCCGTTCTCGCAGCTGTCTTCCTCGTTCCGGCACCCTCGATGCGTCCCAGTCGAGTAGCCAAGCCTCAGCCCCTTCCTCTCTCGCGATCCTCTGGGTCTCCGCAAACAGCTCCGACAGAGAACGCTGAAGCGCCGTCGACGTGACACGCTCTGCGCCGTTTGTCGTCGACGGTAGCTCTCGCATAGGGCCAAATGGGGGGAAATGCGGACCGCCCGTACCGGACCTTGACAGACTCTCCCCGCTCGGGCTTGGCGGTACAGGAGATACAGCGCCCAGATCGCGACCACTCTCACGCTCACGTTCGCCTCGCGAGCTCCCTGACCAGCGACTGTCCGACTCGTCGTCTGCATCAAAGCTTGATCGGCGCACCCGTGCGCGGAACCGTTCCAGGGCGAGGGCATGTCGTCGCTCGGATGCACTTTCGGACATGAGCGAGTTGGAGGATGGAATGGATGTCCACGAAGAGGAGTGGAGACGAGTGTGAAAGTCTTGTGAAGGGGTTTGGTTGGCATTGACTGCGGTGGAGATGAACCCGGGGCCTCTCGACCTCTCGTTGTGTCGTCCGGGTGGGGCTATGGGTTCTGTACCAGAAGCTGACTCAGTTGGTAAGCGCCAGCTCTCCATTATGGTGTACACACCTGCGATAGAGGTATATCGGAATGTGGCAGATTCTTGGACAGTTGATAATCTGTTTCGGTCCTGAGAGGACTCGCCGATGTTGAAGACATCGAATACAGAGGGAACCGGTTCCCGCTCCACGGAGTGCTCCCTGACGGCTCTGATGCGGTCACTAAGCCGAGTGTGTGGTAACAATCCGGCTGCTGAAGGGTAAGAACGTGTCCAAAGGCCAAGAAGCAAATACATTACATGGTTGCTCCCCCAAGTAATCTTCCAGACGGGACGACGAGACCTCACGGTCCTGACTCGAGACTGGACTATCGACAGTCCTTCTGCGCGATCGTCCATTCACCGGATCCCCATCGTGAAACGATGTGCGATATCTAAATGGGATATCATCAGAGACAATGGGTGGTGTTGATGAGGACGGATCGGGGGAAAACACGAGTGGCGACAAGCTCCTGCGTACGTCTCTTATATGGGATGTGGAAGGGGGTGCGGACGCGTCGACGGTGACGGATGATCTGGTGCACACACGTGCGGTATTTTCGTTGGACGAAGGTCGCATGAAGGCAGGCGCAGAGCCCGAAGAGATTGCATCTCCCACGCGCTCAAGCGTGGTAAGCGATGTAGAACCACCGGTAGAAGGGCGATAAGACGGATACGGTGGATATCGAGAGAGATTACTATAAGCGGGAGAGAACGATGTAGAGGGGAGACCACCGGATGTAGTTGAGGCTGCTACTGTCACATTAGCACTGTCTGAAACGATAGAACAAGGGAGTGTTAATTGACTCCGACCGATCTGAGTGTGACACACTCACCGTCGGAAGATGCATAGATGGGTAATGAATTGGGAGTTTCTCTAGGTGGGACAGCCACATTGAACGAGGCAGGGTCGACAACGGTGGGAGGTGGTGGACCAGAGCTGCCGCTGGATAGAAAATTTGATGAATTAAGATGCCAGTGACCGTTGGAAGGGGCTGGATCTCCATCCACGGCAGGTCCCAAAGGTGGCAGTGGTGAGGAACGTGTAACTGCAAGAGAGGTACGGAGAACCGCGATTTGACGGTCGAACTCTGCGAAACGTTGTAAAGAAGTGCGAAGGGTATCTTCTGACGTTGGGGGGGTGGGGACATGCGTGTGTTGAGGTTGGACGGATGGAATTGGAAGATGCAAATCAGACATGTGGACATCCTGGGTGGTACTAAAGGGGGGTGGTGAAGGTACAGAATGGATTGGGCAATCTACCGCGCTCGTTGGCAACGCAGACGAGCCATCGGAGGAGACATCGCTGTGTGAGCTGGTCTGTGCGGTGTTGTAACCACTCGAGGAAGACGGATTGGAAGAGGCGTCATCTGTACTGGTCGAACTTGTACTCCGGGCTCTCTTATTTCTTGCCTCTGGGTTGTGTGGACCGGTCGGGGACGTTGTGGTAGAGAAGCAATTCGTATTCGACGAGGACGAGGTGCCACTGGTGGTGGGCTGAATGGGCATGGCGTTGTCAGGATCTGAATCATACCCGCCACACTCTTCGAACGGGCGCTTTCCATGTGAGTGCAGATTGACACGGTGTAGACGAGGGGGCGGATGGTAGTTCGAGGAGGACATCTAGCAGACCCGCGGGGTCGATGATGGTGGAAGAGAAAGAAAAAGAACAGGGAACAACGCTGAACCGGTTTTTTTTCTGAATGATGTCGCCGGAAGAATCGAAAGGGCACTGCTGGCTCCGAGTCGGGCGTGGCTCTGACCACTCACACTTGGTAAGTCTGACCTCTACCATTCGTTCTCGCGCGTCTCACTGCAATGTGGATGTGCACGCTGGCATGATGGGCATGCACGGGCTCCGATGTCACGCCCCAGCTATAAATGTGTCGCCAACCCGTGCGCAGTGAAGACGACGCGCTGGCGAGACTATGGTCTTGTCGACACGGCCCCCTTCGACGCCTTCATCGTGCGTCGTCGCTGCTCACTTTCAAACGCCGCAGGGACGTCCGAGTCGTACAGCTGCCAACACCGACGCCACTATGACACGTGCATTCCGGCCGCTTTCCCTTCTCGGCGTCCACCACAGTGATATGAACGACCACCCCCTCGCGCGCGCCTGACTGCGATGTTGTATTCCCAGCTGGGTCTATTGCGAACGACCGGACAACGCCACGCCATCGTGATCCGACGCACCTTTCCAGCCGACAACGCTCACCTCGCATGTTCGGAGCCAACATCCATTTCGATCTGCCCACCAGCTGCAAGTTCTCCTATTCTGTTCTGACGCATGTCCGACATCTCCACAGGTCTTGACCCCCCGGGAACGGTTTCTCATGTTTCACTACGGTCCATATCCCGTGGAAATGACCGAGAAATCGGTATTTTAGTGTTCCTTCGGTCTGTCAATGTCGCACGCCACTAGTGACTACGCATGCGCTCTCCGACGGCCGTGACCAAATATGCCTTATCCCTGGACCCACGTATCTCCGTCGGCATCGGTCTCGAAGCGGGGTCTGACCTCTTTCAAAGTGGGTGCAACGGATGTTGCCACAAATCCGGTGATAGGCGAGAACAGACGCTAGTGACTAAGTACTCTCGTATGGTTGTGTTGCTAACATGCCTTGCACCGTTAGTCATCGTCTGTGGACTTACAAATCCCTTGCACCGGTGCTCTATCACTGCTCAACCTCGATGGCGCAAATGCTGGGGACTCGTTGTATGGTCACGGGGGATGGTGCCACACTATGAACAATTAATTTCAGTCGCGCGTGCTCAATGTCGTACAGGAAGTCCTACGTCGTCCAATCTGGTTATTATGTATAGATTACCCAAAACCACTCTTGCACTGCGACATGCAATTCGACCTTTCATATCGATCCTCGTCGTTCAAGGACGGAAAGGAACCTACACACACACACGCATCCACATCACATTGACATTGCCTCCCCAGATCTTTCGTGATGCGGCTGCCAGCCATCATGTTGAGCGTTTGGGGAAAGCTGTACGGCGTACGATGCCCCATCCGATCAAGAAGACTAATGTCCTCGCACCCGTCTTCACGACGCTTCCTAGTTTGCGTGCCGGGTCTGTTACGCTTCTCGGCACGTCGTGCTGTAAAACCCCCAATGGCCGACAGGATAAGCAGATGCTCCATCAAGATGGAGTGGTCCCGTCTTACCCCGGTTGCGGCAGAGGGTACACTGGACCGCCCATGTCCTGTGTGCATGCACCCCTTATCGTTGTGTCATCGTGATCGCTCGTACGTACGTTCGAGCCCAGGTTCCACAATGACCACATGACGTACGTATGTCCTGCAGTGAGGCATTTCAAGCATCGAGACTCCAAGTCATGGCCGATCAAGTGGCACGACGGTCAAAGAATCTGATGAGTCAAAGGGTATGTACATCCCAGTATCACATTTGCCCCACAGGCGACAGGTTCACAGTCTGGCCAGCAGATGGGGTCACGATACCAAGCCATGCTTTGCGAGCTTCGGATCTTACTGCAATCGATCAGCTCATTCTCCCAGACCCGTATTACAGACCCGGGCGCCAGGATCGGTACCCGTTAGAAATCTCTTCTCCGCACTGGCGGCCCCCGGCAATGGAGCCGAAGGTCCTATTGGCCGCAGTATACGACATGACAGATATAGAAAAAGTAACGTGACATGGTCTCAAGCGTGTCCGATGTGTAGCACCGAGCTAAATGTCTGATGATCAAACCCGATTAGGTGTCCCCAACCTCGAGTTTAGCCGGTCAGAACAGATTTAGTAATTAAGGTTAGTGCTAAACATCGATGTGGCCGCTGTGTTTTGGTTATCATGCCTTCTGATCGGTTCAAGGGTGCAGCCAGAACCTTGTAGTGACGAGGAAAGCAGTGAATCACGCGACTACTGTACATAACGCGACAGCAGGAAAGAAACGCAGGATATCCACTACAACTAACGTACGTGGCTTTCTGAGTGAACCTGTTCTCACGTGTCCGTGTTGCACGTTTGCACGAGTAGAGGGTAGAAAACGGCAGAGTCACCACGAGGGAAATGAGTTGCATCATGGGTCGTGTTCAAGGTGCTTGCCGGATTCCGAGCCTGAGGCGCTGCGATAAGCAAACCCGAAACCCCAAGGATGATCCGTCCCGTTTCAACCCCAAAGGTCAGTGAGTGACACGGGCTGGCGTGCAGCATCTCAGGTCAACGATCTCATATTCCATGTCAAATAAGATACCAGGACAGTTGTCTGAACGAAATCAAAAGATAACATACATCACCCTGGGGTTGACAAAATTTGATGGCGTATCTGCAGGTTTGATGCGAAATCCTCCCTTGGGACACTTCAGATACGAATGCCCTAATTCCCAGGGACAACAATGGGTGGCATTCAAGCCAGATCAGGTATGGCACTAGATGAAAAGGAAAAAGAAAAGCTCTTGGAGGAGAGGTGGAGTCCGATGTAGTTGGCACCACCGGCCAGAATCATCGATGCCCGACGCTAACCTCGTGCTCAGCGCGACCGGTTCTTATCCGAAAATGCATTAGCGTTTCATCATTTGAATAGAGCGACCTGAGATCCCGAAGCAGCATGCCCGATTATCCTACTCTGGCCTTGTTCGGCCAGGGAAAACGATAGGAAAGACAATATATTTGAAGGGTCGTTGCGCCAGCCCTGGAGGCGCTCAGCGACGACGTCCACTCCGATCCAGCAGGTTTGTGGCTCAAGACGAACGAATGCCATTCTCCACGAGAACCGACGACCCTCACGAGCTGTCATGACTAATCAGACCAAATACGAGGTGATGTGTCTTCACCTGATGGCGTAGGTTGCGGAGCCCGAGCAGGGTGCTCTGCCACGAAATGCTCCTTTACATCAGGGAGGTGTCTTCAATCTGGAACCGCGTTCGCACCCAAGCGTACTGAGATCGCTTCAGCTGTAAGATGTGGGAAGGAAGAGTGCATCTGCGCACACATGAATATTGTCTTCACCAGTGTCAGGATATCCGTAACATGGCCATTCCTTCTGGCATAGCTTCATTCCGGATTTTGAGCGGATGTCCGGGGTTCCGATGATCTGTGTTTTGCTCATTAATGTGTGGCCACCTTTCGGTTAGACGTACTTTAACCCGAATGTCTCCATCAGAAAGAGATCGTTGGTCGGTAACCTCCAGAAAGGTGTTTCAGGAGACATCTACGCTGCGATCAGAGTGATGCAGGAAGACAATGGCGCGTGGATTAGAGTCGTGGGAAATCGGGTGGACACAGCACTGCCACAATGTCATCAGTACGGTGGTCAACCATTCGGATAGTCATGAACGACAGAGGTGCACACTCTTTTTCTCAGAGATTGTCATTGATCAAGTACTTTGAATACTTGCAGCACACCTTCATATACCCTGGGGACTCTGTGCGCCATACCCAACCCCGGGAACACCAGCCGTCATATCCGACCTTGCTTTGTCGGGGTGCGAAACAAAAAGTCCACAGTAAACACTTTGCGATGTCTGTGCCAACGCGTGCCTAACGCTTTGAATTTTAAGCTCGCGTCGGACTGACCAAAGATGCGCGCAACGTCAAAGCCACGGTCCACCCCATGTCCACAACCATTGAACAATCGGTACAGAAGAGATATAAGCGCGATGTATTGGGATGATCCCTTCACTCCACGCATCTTCCCTCTGCGAGAACCTGGTCGTTCTCCTCGACATCGCCTCCACCTCTGTCAATACCTCGCTCTCACGTCACGTACGTCGGAATTACCCAAGTCATGGTATTGTCCCGGCCTCCCTTGTCGAACACGGAACTGACAGATCTCTTCCAGATGCACTCATGTACATTCTACGACTGTAACAGGGTCTTCTCCAAGGCTTATGAACTGAGGAAGCACAAGGCCACTCACGAAGACCCGAGCAAGTATGTGCGAGCACCTTGCTATCATGATCACCGCCCCCTTAACAACTGTTCATAGAGTATTTTATTGCTCGCAATGTGACTTTTTCACTCTTCAGAAGAAGAATCTCGGGATCCACTTCGCGATACAGTACGTCCATTGTTTTCAACACATTCCTTTACTCGTTGCTGAGATGTGCCACTTCAGCACCGGCGAAAAACTTTACCGCTGTCCTGATATGATTACCTTTGTTGGCTCTGCTGAGTCCTCATCCCATGAAGAACGATGCGAGTACCGAACAAATGACCCTGCGGCATTGACAAAACACCGCAAAAAGATCCACGGTTACATACCACCACTCAACCGCCGTCGGTCTTCAAGGGCTGCTCCAGCTGCTTCCCGCAGGACCCGAAATCTTCGGCGAAAGCAGGATGAGAAGGCTTCTCGTCATCCTGGGGGTTCCGTTTCAGCTTCACGTCGCGCCCCGTCTCGCATGCCGCGCATTGACAACGTCAGCTGCGCCGAGAATATATCCACATCTACCCAGCCACCAGAAGATCCCTCCCCCTCTCTTTGGCAGGGAGACGTGGATAATTCTGGACAAGGCGTGGATGCAAATTCCCCTGATGCATCAGAATACGATTCTTCCGATAGCCCCACACTAACAGCTCCTGAGGAAGAAATGGACCTAAACAGCCTTTACGACCCTTCGTTAGATTCTGGCTGGCTGGAGAAGTACGAGATAGGCTACAGCACGTTCGATGTGACTGGGATGAAGTATCACCCAGAACCCCTCTCCACCGCTCCCCCTTCGGCCCCGGCCATCTTCAATCCGCAGACTGGCCAAGGTGGGTGCCTATGCCCCGAATGGATGATCGAAGCCGGAATCGAGGGCTGGGACCAGTCTGTGCTAGATACGTTCAAAGATTATTACGCGTTTGAAGCTTGAGGCTTGGATCGCCCTACCACATAGATCCTTTTTCTCTGTCGCTTTATCACTTGCATACACATTCTTCCTCTTATCTGCTGCTCAATCATCTGCCTCATGTTCTCAAGTATCTCTATTCCTATGTATTAACAGGCACCTGTTTTCCTTTGTCCGAGTTCCATTGTATATGCTCTGGACAGTACGAGTTGGCTATATGTATGACGTAGACCGTCTTCGATAAGTTATGTAAATATTATCAGTATAGATGGATTGTGAAAAACCAATGTATGCTCGGAGTCCTGCCCTCCCTCGTGCATCGTGTTCATGCTTCGCAGCCGGCCCCATACGACCGATCGGGAGGTTTGGTTCGGTGGGGCCGTTCGACATCCACCCGAGACAAGGCGGCGACGACTTTGGCAAAGGCCGCCGGACAACATGCATCGCGAGTTGGTGCGTGTCTGCACAAGGTATGAACGACGGAGAATACCCACCCGTCACGGATGGTCAAGATAAAGATAGGGGTGATGGATGCAGTTTCGTCCCGTGCTATAACGGAGGACACATCAGCTTGCACGTACAGACAAACGATGAATGTAGACCTGCTGTGCGTACCACACGTTTCAAGAGGCATATTAACGATCAGAAATCGTGGGTCCCCTTCTAGCTCACCGTCAACTGACTACGCCGCGGACGTATGGCATGTGTCTGTACGAGATGCTTACGATGACGACGCGGACGAGCTCGGAGTTGTCCAATTTAGCACCGGGTGACGCGTTAGTGAAACACGTTGGTCCCAGCTGCCATCCACTTGGTAAGCGCCGCTCTCGCGCATTTGAAGGTAGAGAGCGACTAACCGGAAACGATCACGTTCTAAAAACTCACTTTCTAAACGAGGGATAGATGATTCAACGCAGGCATCAGACCTCGTGCTCCTTCCTACGGCCCCTCACGACCATGGGATGCATGGACGAACGCAGTGAGTCGGGCCCGGGACAGATAGTACTGACGTACATTTCTCCCCCTTTTCTGAAGGGCTCGAATCGCGAGCGCGTGAGACCGTTGAATGAACTCGATGTGGGTTGTTCAATCGTCTCTCGTTGTCGTGAACGTCAGAATTCGTCGGGCCGATGAACACTGCGCTCCAGGAAAGACCCTTCAGGTTGACAGGTAGGCTCCTTCGTAGCTTCGACAATCCCTTGAATGATGATTTACGACCAGCTCCGATTCCGATCGTTACTTGAAAGGCGAAGATCTCCTTCTTCAGCACAAGGGCGCCATTCCTCTGTATAACCCAGTTTAGCCACAAAGCTTGCAGGAGGACATGTGCATTGGAATCACTGAGAGCCCACACAAGGTCATACTTGAACAGTGGGCATCTCTCACTAAGGGGTCAGACAGTAACCCTACCATCAAAGAGCACATAGGATGGTTCACCACCTGGTTGGTATATTGCAACTGGACTGCCTCTGGCCAAGAAAGTGAACAAGTGGATAGAAATCATAGAAAGACCTTTTCCCCTACAAGTACCTTCAGCTTCAGAGTGCAGCAGATGGCTATAAAATATTAGGTGTTTCCATGTGAAAGTTTCCATGACAAGCATAGTTCATGTTAAGGAGCAAATAGCAACATGTTGTAGACTCTGTAAAAAGTGTAGGAGAATTCCCCAGCTTAACCATAGCTCATAGCAAATCAGGAGATGTTACCCAAAGTGACAATTGTTGCTAACACACAGCATTTCATAGAGGACCGGCAGAAGGAGCAGAGCCAGGACAACTCCCATCTGGAAGCTTCCTCAAACAGACATGTGAACGAAGGGCAGATGGCATTGTAATCCAGCCATCCCATCGAGATTCGTCAGGAAAAGTTCGTGCGCATCGTGTGTCTGATACGTTTGATGATCCGAAGCCGTGCACATCTAGCTTGACTGGACATGCAGACATCGTCCGCGAAGACGCAATGACGTCGGGAAAAACGTCAGCTTCGGCCTGGTCCTGGAATAAGGAGTGTTATACTGTCGAGTACGTACACGAGGTTGCTTTGTTTCGCGACGTGTATCTCAAGTTATACGGAATCGTCCGGTTCTCGGCCATTCGGTCATGTCGCTCGCAGTGCGACAGGACGAACTATTCCTGTCCTCGTCCCCGCTCCCGCGGAGCTCTCACGCAACGCACGACTCCAGGGCAACAGAGCTGAGGTAAGACATAGGTCCAACTCGTGCCTCGCGACGGGCCTCTGGAGGACGTGATGCAACTGGGAAATTTGGTATGTCAATTCGCCAACGGCTCGAGAAAGGCGTCAGAATCCTGGTGGAGGTCGAAAAGTACACGTTCGACGTTTTGGATGAAATCGCAGGGTTGAAAACCGATTAGGAACATATCAGGTATGCTTACCACAATATCTTTTGGGTTATACGAGGAGTCGAATGCGTGTATCCCGCACTCCACCTGTTTTATTCCGTACCTTAATGGGTAGAGTTGGGCGGAGGCCCTGCGGGGGAAAAGTGGTGTGGAATGAGGTGAAGTACAACAAGACGCGTCTCCTTGATCATCCGGTCTGTCAAGCTGCAGGGAAGAATTAGTGACGCGAGTAGCGGTATGCGTCTGAGCTCATTGATTTATATAAGAGAATAAAATACAAATGACTGAACCTCGAAATACATGAATTGTGCGGGTAAAAGTGACGGATCGGGCAGGCGCAAGCGGCATTAGTGCTGGTCGCTATTTGACGATGGGATTGACGCCTCTGGCGGAGAGGTAGTCTTTTGCGACGCTGGGGCTCTGCAAAATCGTCAAGTCTTGGACACGCAAGGAAGAGGGAGAGGAAGTATACCAGGTTCTTGATGATATCATAGACGCTCTTGTCGTGGTACCTGAGCCCCGTGCGTGGATCCGTGTACGGTGCCTGCGATAACTGTATCAGCGTGGGGGGTTCGCGGAGAAGACGACGTGGACAAGACACACTTCGAGGCCTGTGATATCACAATAGTGGCGGGGAGGCAATAGAGAGGGGGGTGCTTCGATCGACGTGTCTACGGAGGGGAGTATTAGGATATGAGACAGATCGAAAGTGAGAGCGTGCATGTTGGGACGTCCTCCTCCTCAACCGTCGTTTTTTGGGCTCCGTCGACGTCCATGGCCATATCCCGCTCTTCCCGCTCGATTCGTCTACGCTCGCGATCCGCGCGTTCGCGTTCACGTTCTTGGCCGAGGACCGCCTTGAGGTTCTTAGTACGTCGGTTCGCATTTTTGGTGTAGGCAGTGGTCTTGAAGGGGCGCGGAAGGTGAAGAAAGGAGAGTTGTTCGGCAAGGGTCTGTTGGGGGTGCGGTCAGGTGTATGTGTGGTTGGATATGGAGATGACGGACGGGGGTGTGCGTCGCAGCACCGTCGGTGGGCGGCTTCCTCTTGGTCGTGCCCTTCGGTGGCCTGCATGGGTTGGTTGGGTCAGCGATTTAATGAGGAGGATAATGTCCGACATTTGGCTACGACGATGTAGTTGAAGAGGATGCGTGGGAGATATGACCACTCCATCCTTGTCCAAATCTATGAACTCGCCTGGCAACTGCCTTCATCCAAAATACACAATCTACTATTGAAAATCTGGCCAGCGATACGGACATGCATGTAAGCGACCATAAACCATTATCCTTGGTCTTGTTCGAGGGGAGTCGAAGGAAGACTCCATTCATCAAAACCCTCGTCAAGGCAAGCTCGGAAAACCAAAAACACGATTTCTTTTTCATGCCAAGATTGACGATATTCTGTAGAAAGCCCAGCAACTTAAAGCAGACCTCGGAGCGACAAACAAGCGGGTCACCTATGGAAACTGTAGACGCGATAAAGGAACTTGTATGGCGTCTCTCCTTCAAAGCCCGTGGGGATCGAACTCGTCTGATACATTTGGGTTGCGATCCACTCGTCCGGATCAGACTCGAACATATTCCACGTCCCCTCTGCGAGGCTTTGCGTAATCATGGTTCGCAAGGCAAAGTTGGTTAGTCCGTCGTGATCGGTTTCCTTAAGGAAAACCAATAGGCCATGTAAGCAAGTGACATATCTTCTGTTGTCCGTTCATCAGTCAATTTGGCAATGGGAATGGGACTTCAACAGACTTCCAAACCCTGGCGTCACTGACCATCTCGCGTTCGAGACCCTGTTGCAACGCTGGCCCAACACACGTACGAGAAATTGTAAGCGACACCCGGATGCTTGGGTTGACTATCCTCGTGCAGGTCACGTTTATACTGATCTTGGACAATTCTATGGCTTCTGCAAGGAAAGGATCTCACCCTCGTGACAACCTGACTTCTCAAGGTCGCATAATTTAATGGCAAGACCTTATTGCGTGAGGTAAATGTGGCAATGATAATGTGCCCACGAAACAATCGCGGGCCCAAAACCTTTATGAATGGTGGATGGATAGGTAGGACCTCAATCTCCCCGCGTTGAACGCATTCCAGGATGGAAATGGATGGTGAGTAACCACTTTTCGCCTGATCCAGCTCTCGAGTGGTTTCATTCCTGGATTTAGCGAGCCAAGTGACTCCGCCGACAGCGTTGAGTGAGTTTTGGTTAGCTGGGTCCTCTTCTAGGGAATTGCTGAAGCGGCTTCAACCAGAGTCCCCCGTTGGATCTGAGATGACAAACTCTGGTTCCTGACATAATCGCTTCCCTGCAGAGAGAGACGCGCGTTCAATTGGATCCGTCTGGATTGACTCCTTCTACGACACTCAGCTCGTACCCTCATTGGTCGACATTCGAATCCATCAGGAAAGGTGGGACCACCCAGGAGGCCGTAAAGTTGAGACTAGAGGAAGCGCCGATGAGCCCAGAAAGTCTGTCGAGCAGGGTCGATTAGAGGGCACTTATCTGGGTCATAGTTGACCGATATGCCCAACGACTCGAATTGACACATCATCTACTCAACTCGTTGGCAACAGGTTCAAATGCAATCGTTGATCTGCCAACAAAACTCAGAATCATGACACGCCTGACCTGTTTTTCACAGCCTCACGGTCCAACCGATCGGAAAAGATTAATTGATCTGAACTGGGTAATTCCGATATACAAATTGTGTGCCACGACACATACACTCCGAGCTGGCTTTTATGACGGGTTCAGGGAAATTCCTTCTTCAAGCTGTACGCTGGACCACTCGAAAGATCCGTGGAGTCATATCATCTCCGGGCTACAGAGGACTTGGGCCGCATGATGGCGTGACTCGATCGGAACGTGTGGGTGAAGAGAAATCCTGGGTGTGGCATTGACGATGAGGTGTGTCTTGCGCACTCATGCTTTCGTAACCATGCTTGATTAGCGTTCAGCCTGCCCATGGCTACCAGAACCTAAGGGGATCTGGATAGTGAATGTGGAGACGAGAAGGACGATTGCGACAAGAGTGAGAACTGGCGGCGTTTTGCGGCAGCAAGGTGGAACTTCCGCCGCTACTTGTATCATGTGGCCCGCTCGGCTACATATTGGCGTTATGGGAGGACCGATCTACCCCATTCGAGACCGGCCTTTGCTCGCGTCCGGCATAAAATCTGTATAGCAACACCGAACTCTGGTGAGTACCACAAAAGCATGCAATGCCCCATCACCTTTGCATCATTCGTACTATGGTAAACATGGAGCAATCTCACGCCGCTGTGTGCGTATCTTCTCAGACGATGGTCAGTCCTTGCCTACCTGGAAGTTACGCCATTTGTCACGGGTCACGTGGCTCAAAGCTGCTCCCGTCGGATCTCTCCCGACCAGCTCGGGGGGTTGTCGACCTCGGGAAGGGATGGCCTGGAGATACCTCGTATCGCTGTGCATGTAGGTGTGTACCTGTATCGGAGATGAGTATAGTGGAGGGATCAGATTTAATGATCATCTTCATCAAACACCGAATTGCTGTATGACCCGCCTCAAAACAACAGAATCATGATATGACTGCCTGTCGCCCTGTCGCCAAGGCATCGAAGAGACTTGGAAATAAAATACAGGAATACGCAACGCATCTCTCATTGGAGCAGAATGTGTGGACACAATTCAAATGAACAATGACAATGTTTCCTAAGCAAAGGTTGAACAATGGAGTGCACTTTGTAATGGGCGTCTGTCAGACAAACCCCTTCCCTAAGTAGCTGAATGAACAATGCCATATATCATGAGCACTGTTGTTGACCTGATTGCAATCTGAGCCGCTGTTGCGCACACCGTCTGAAACCACGTGACTCCGCCTAGGTCTCAAACTACACCTTGTCATCGAGGACGAGTTCTCTCCATTCCGACGTTGCTGAAGTTGGGCAACGTTGCAAAGGTACCGGACCATGTGGTGAGTAGCAAATTTTTCGCTCGGTAACATGCCGACAACGCTTATTATAATATAATTGGCAAGGACAATGAAAAGTGGTCGCCACGTCAACAATAGGGCGATCACTCCACACCAATTGAGTGAAACATTCTATTCTTGCCCGTGATGGACCGGACATCATATAAAAGACTGCCGTTTAAATCGTTCATTCTCTTCACTCCCCTCCAGGCCATCCTTTCCTTGACGTCGGTCACTGTCCTTGCCACTCGCGCCTGGTCAATCAGCCTCAGGACACCTACGATCTTTCCATCCGTCTTTGTCGGCCTGTTTATCATCTCGCTGTGCGGGTCAACCACTCCTCGTTCGCACTCTCATCATGATCGCGTCCACACTTCTCTCCCTCCTCCTTCCTGCGCTTGTTGCAGCCCACGGTTATGTCAACAAGGTCACCATTGATGGCAAAGATTACCAAGGCAATTCTGTTGGAACGACACCGACGTCTGCTTCCGTCATTCGTCAGGTTAACACAAACAGTCCCATCAAGGGTGCGACTAATGCCGACCTCGGCTGTGGCGCAGGTGCCCAGCCGGCTGCAGACATTGCCAGTGCCAACCCTGGTAGCACTGTCTTGGTTTCCTGGGTGGGTGGCACCACCGGGTCCTCCCCTGTGAGTGACCTCTTCTTTCACTGACGTGCCGAAGACGTAGTCTGATCTATTTTTCAGTGGCCGCACAACACAGGCCCAATCATGCACTACATGGCCCAGTGTCAGGGTTCCTGCTCAAGTTTCGACTCGAGCAGTGCTAAATGGTTCAAGATCTCGGAACAAGGTCTTGAATCTGATGGCCGTACCTGGTACCAATCCCAATTGCGTAAGGTGTTCGATCCTTCTTATCATAGCGACGCTAACGCACGTTCTAGAGTCCGGCACCCCAGCGACGGTCACTATTCCAAATACCCTTGCTCCAGGCAACTACTTGCTTCGTTCTGAGTTGATTGCGCTCCAACTTGCCATGACCGAGGGTGGTGCAGAGTTTTACCCTTCCTGCATTCAACTCTCCGTCGGTGGCTCTCAAACCGGTCAGCCCTCGAGTAGCGAGCTGGTCTCTTTCCCTGGTGCTTACTCGGACACCGATCCTGGTATCTTGACACCTAACGTGAGTCTGGTGTGGGGTGTGTTTCACCCACGTTGTTGACGGCCCTCCTAGATCTACAACCCCCCGATTACCTACACCTTCCCCGGCCCACCTGTCGCTGCGTTTGTGTCGGGTGGTTCTAGTAATGGAACCTCAGGTGACTCAGTATCGCCCTCTCAAGCCCCTGGGGTCAGTGCTCCTTCGTCTGTGCCCTCCGTTACTTCTTCTGGGGCCGGCATGTCTCCTTCCTCGGCACCCTCTGTGCCTGTGAACCTCGGGGGGAATCCATCCTTACCAGCACCCTCTGCAACGCCATCACCAACAAGCGGAGGATCAGGATCCACGTGCGCAGCCCGCCGCAAACGCTCCATGGACGGCAAGCGAATGCATAGGCGTCGCAATCGCACCTCGCACTAACCGTGACACTCGACCATTGATGCCTCTTCTCTTTTCCCTCCCGTGGAGGTTGACGTTCCCTTGCATTGACAACCGTATATCCTAGATGGGGGTGCGGATGTGCATAGATAATGATAGGTAAATTTACTGTACATGCACGACTCGATTGGCGGGCTCGACGCTCGCACGAGTTACAGCCTGGGGCTGTCGCTCTGGCATTGTATGTATGTATCACGTTTTTGGTAAACCCCATTGTGTAGCAGTACTAGTGCACGTGTATGTATATGATCATACCGTTCGTTCACATACTCTCCCAACGTTCCCCCGTCAACGACGTTTTAATTATTGTAAACAATGACATATCTCGTTTGAATTGTATCCATGGATACAATCGATTGTCCTGCTCTTGCGGGGACCAAAAACAAGGGCGTTTTTCATGTGCGTTGCTGTCCATCATGTCCATGCATTCACATGCTAGATCGTTCCTGGTGAATAACTTGCTGCGGGCTGTGTATCATCACGTCAGGGCGCGAGTTGATTCAGTCCCCATCGCGTGCAACACGCTCGAGTCGCATACGGTAAGTACCCCATAATTCCCGACGTACGGTCGGACGACGTGGTGAACTGGCAGGGTCGCCGACTGCTGCCTCGGCGCATCATCTCGCTGGGGGTAGATTAGGGGCCCAGGGGCAGATAGCCTACACAGTGTAGTCTGTAGGTAAGCACGCAGCTCTGACTAGACCCGGTGCCCACCAACCGCTTCGTCGTCCAAGACCTCGTCCAGTAGATTCCAGAGTGGGTTCATCTTCGCTGCCTCATGTAATACTACCCACCCGCCGTCGAGCTAATTCATCCAAAGGGACGAAAAGAAAAGGACAGCTGTCGATTGAGCATCGGTAACGATATATGTGCCTGGAGTCGGCTACGGTGGTTCCGTCAAGGAACTCCTGACATGACAGTCGCACTTCGTCCCGCGGGATGGCATCGACAAACCGATCATCGATCAGGCCCAGGTCTCGCCGCCGTTTTTTGGGGGTTCATTTGACGCGGGGAAGCCTAGGCGTCATCAGAGACCTGCGCCGTTTAGATGACGCTGGTCATATGGACGCTACTTCATCCTCGCTTGTCATTGGTGTCCAGGTCCAGGTGAGCCGCGTTGCTGATACGTTTACGAGGTGGCAGTATCACGTGTCACACCGATCGATGGCGATACGTTGACATCTCGTCGACGTCGAGGAAGACTTACTATGAAGGTTTCCCCTTTCAACACTGCACTCCATGAACCCATAGTGCTTCATATGTGACTAACGTAGCTTTTCGTGTTTGCAAGAAAACGACGGGCTGGTAATGTCAGCGTCAGGGGCGCAGGAGTTCACTCGAATGATGGTGTCAGACCCCACCAGTGAGTTGCTCGAATAGTGGCCTGACTTTCGTTTGGATGGGTCACTGAGCGGCACGAGTGCTAGTGGGAAAGGATGTAATTTTGCAACCTTGCTGAAGCAGCTGACTCTTGCTCGTTTGGAGTTCACATTTCGCAGAGTATGACATACGGTGGGTCGAAGGAATCAGCTGATCATGGTCCGAGAATCGCGGTGGTGCACCCAGGACTTAACGTCGCGGTTCATATCCCAGATAATACGATATACAGTTGTGTTACTGCAGCCAACAGCGAGCCCGTTCAGGTATATGGCCGGTATGCCCAAACTATCATACATACATAGATTACATCCGGACGCTAGCTAACAACCACCAAACATGTCGCAACGTGTGAACCCAGCCAGAACCTCGCCGACGCTTTTCATGAGGTGCCCGGTTCGACGCGAATATGACTCCGGAGAAGTGTGATGTCCTGGTCAGTAATATCGTACTGTCTGACCAGTGCTTCGACCTTTTCCAAAACCACGTCACGTTCAAGAAACACCCCGAGGGTCGCGATGAAATCGTTAATCGCAAGGTGAACACGACTTTTATATGTTGACCCCGTATAGATCCTCAGTGCGAGAACTACGTCCCAAGTGGTGACGGTTCCGTGCGGTGTCAAGATAAACAGAATCTTCATGACGTAAGTCAGGTCGGTAATGTATGCCATGAAGCGTTTCGCAGCGTTTCGACTAGGTGCAGTGCTTAGCGGAACTGTGTAGATGATCGGACACGATACATGGTCACTTACCGCAACTCGGAACATGACCATGCGAAAGTCAGTGAACCCGTAACAGGAGGTGTGAGGAGAATCGGGGCAAGCCTGCCGGTGAGCGAGGCCAGTGAAGAGACCAATGGCGCCACAGAATCTCCGCGTGCCTACCGTGAAGAAATATAACGGAGCATTGAATCATCTAACGTCACATACCTCGAAGTCTGAAGTATCCAAAAAAATTTCTTTGAAGTGATCGTCTTGCAGGATCTTTTGCAGCATCAAACACCATAGCTAGAGATAGACAATTTCTCACCATTTCTGGGTCGTTGAAGTTCCAAGCCTCGAGGATGTCCTGATGCATGCTAAGCAGGTTCTCCTTCACCTCGTCAGCAAAAAAGTCCAAGCCTGCAGCACGAATCGTCTTGTATTCTTGGGCCATGTTTAGAACCACCACACGAGAAATAACAGGGACTCACTCTTTTTCGCTACTCTAAAAAGATATGAGACCAGCTCTGAAGTGACGGTATAGGACGTACTCTATGGAGCGGTCTACTTTCGCTTCAATGTCCATCCACTGGGTCGTTCCAGCAATATACAAAGGAGCATTGAGCTCAATGAGTGCCTTCTCGGATACCGCACCACGAGACGGATCAGCCTTGGTGGTGTATTGTATAATCTCGGACATGGTGATCCCGACCAGCTCAGGAATCGTTGATTCCAGACTGTAACCAGTTTTTGCTGTCATACGACTAGTCAAAGAATAAATAAACAGTGTAAAGTAGTACATACTAGAAACGGCTACGTGTGGTACGTGGCTCCCTATTGCTTGAAGAGGTTGCGTGCAGTACTCCTCGAGATACTTTGTTCTGTGTGGCTTCAGAAGTGGTTGTGCCTCCGCTCTTGTTTCGAACGCGACTCCTTCGGTACGCAGGATTTGTATCAGTGAGTCGTCCAGCCGGTCGAGCTTCGTCAGCACGACAACAATAGGAACTACAGCAGGTTGGAGATATCTTCAGACACCAATCAGCCAGGGTCATTGGATTACGCACTATCCCCTAAAATTTTTTGCTTGTTTTGCAAGAGTTCTTTTATACCAGCTCCAAAAAGCAATCCAGTGCCATACGGAACCTCAATGCACACCCTGAAGCTTTTGTTCAGATGCATTCAGACCATAGACCATAATGGAATACGATACCAAACAGCATGCAACCTATCCTTTGGATCCTCCTTCTGTTGTCGATCGCGGATGAAATCTTTGACTAACTCCAAGTTGTTATTGCCTTCTCCCGCATTGAGTCCGAGGCTATCGTGGAGAACCAAACGCTCGTTTTCTCTTGCTACCAATTCGTAGTTAATGTCAACCGGTTTGCTTGAGGTTTGGCTAGCACCCTAGCAGACATGTTTGCGAGCACAGTTGTCGGAGGCAAGAGCAAGCTCACCCGCTCCTTGACCTTGAGCACCTCTTTAATTAGGGAGGACTTTCCAGCATCAGTCTGAAAGATGTGTCTGTCAGTGATTGACCATTCTGGAGTATGGGGAACGATGGTACGTTTCCTATGACCAACAGTCGGAAGCTTCAAGCTATCAGATTTAGGTGGCAATCAAAATGCACGAAAGGATTCACCGAGGGGATATGCGATGGACTTCACTTGTGGGGAGCAAGACATCTTTGGGACTTTTGGTGGCAACAGGAGGGGCTTGACTACACAAGATATCGATAATGACCACGATATCTTTGCTGACCTTCACGAATGCTTTGAAAGTCCAAAGTTAAATACTCTCAAGGAAGAGCGTAACTTGACTCACTTTTCATCCCATGTAAATTGAACTGCGCCTCCCGCACAATATCACTTTGTTCCACAGTGATTTTGGGAAGTATTCTAGGTATCGATATCCACGATTGTGATTTTTGCTGCATTGATATGGATAGTTTGTCCCGGGGGGACAGCTCACTGAAACAAACGGTGAAAATTCAGGTTTAGCAGTCGACGGGAATGCAAGCCTCACAAGGCAGGATTGAATTCTTCCTTGTGTCCATTGAACGGGGCTGGAATTTCCCTTTCAAGGCCTCCGAATTGATTTCGGAGTATCATGATACAATCTACAGCGGTCATGCTAGGTGTTTGTTTGGCGCGGAGGGTAATGCCTATGAAGAAAGCATTATTTGTGCTGAAATTATGAGGATGAGGATCAATATACCCGATACATAGATGGAGCCCTCGGAGGGCAGGGGGAGCATGGTGGAGTGCGGGTCGGTCAGATTCATGTCGGGCGCACTGTACGAAGTAAGTGGTTGAATCATAAACCAAGTCGAGATATATATGCAGCATAGACATGAGGCCAGCACCATTTGCCTTCTGAAATTTCCTCTGACACATTGCGTGGAACGACTCCATGAGGTGTTGGCATGTCGGGATACCACTTGCTGATCATGTCCGCTTCGTGGTGTTTGCCTGATTGGGAATTTTAGTACTTGGCCCGGTACTTTCATTGCCCAGCCAACCCCCTTATAATACATACCCCTTCGGGATAGGCATGAGGGTATGTCCTGAGGGAATTTGTTCAGTGACAGTTTGTAACTTGCCAACACTTCAGTAAGGAGGGGTTATATACAGATAAATTATGCCTCAAACTTGCGGGAAAGCAGATCATATTAACATGCTCCTAGAAGTAGGACGAGGCTCACCGCTGCCCCCAACATTAGCCTCCCCACCATTTTCGCGTCCGTCACTGCCTGAAAAATGTCGTCATTGGTCGTGTTGAACATGACATGTCTTTCAGTGATGGAATTAAGAAGCTCAGAAATGTACATGCGGTTTGAATGCTGAAGAACACCGTAGCTTCCAGATCATCCAGTGGGGCAGGCGTAGTTTGCGCGTCTGAAACAATATCGCCGTTGCCATTCTGAGATAATTAAATGATTATATAATATATGCCTGATGTAGTATAGTACCTATTATGGGTTATGTAGGTCGGGACAATATTTGCAAAACAAGGCAGTATACGTTGAAAGAGTCGACTATATCCCTCATCACAACGCCCGGATCTCATCCAACGAATGCACTTTTCTGCAGACTGGGGCTTAACAGCGCTGTCCTTCCATAAATCTCACGCTCCAGAAATAAGTGGTCTGGGCCTACCTGACCTGATGGAAAGGGTGTGTAGTCTCCGCACGACCGAGAATCCATTGATCACTGCGCATCTCCCACCTTGCACTTATTACGCGAGAAATGTGTCCTCTTAGAGCTAAGGAGCACTGCGAAACCGCAGCAAGTCTCTTCCCAATATTTGTAGGGTGAGGCAAGGTGACATGGTTAGCGTTCTACATAGCAATGCCCCTCCTCAGTAATCCTCTCGCGGATTCCAAGTTCGCACTCAATGCCCTTGAATTCGTTGGACTTGTGGGCGGTGCAGAAATCATATCCGTCCTGGACGTGATCCCTCTTTATCGCTACAGGCGCTGGCTTGGGTGGTACAACGCTCCAGGCAGTTTCGACATCGCCCGCCATCTGTTCGGCATCGCAAGGGCGTTCCGGAAACGCCGCTACAATGATCCTATCGCGCTGCCTAGCCTCGGGGGTCGGATGGGGCCCATGTTCGTTGCTGCATTTCCCGAGACGGAGATGCGAGAGGGTCAGCTGGGATATCTCACGGTTGAGCGGTTCAAGGAAATGGTGGGGAAACCGGACGACAAGGATCCATTCAAGCCTATATCTGTTACCCTTCTTGACTTCCCGATGAACGACCAGAACACCCTCCTCCCGCCGTTCCACATCATCCACACTCTGCTTGACTTCGTGCCTATAGCCACCAGTATTGCAACCTGTCTCTTGTGCGGCTCTATCGGCGACTGGTACATGTTTTCAGTGATCCTGGTCGGGATCTCTACTACTGGAATCACCAGCATGGTGATTGGATCCGCAAAGTTGAACCCAGAGCTTAATAAACCCGATCAGAGGGCTTACCCTGGAAACGGCGTGTTCACTTACGAAGACCAAGCATTTATCCTTCGAGGGCGTCAGTCTACAGTGTCAATGATTACGGGGAGAAAGTTCAGCCTAGGAGGTAGCGTGTTGTTGCAGGTTGCCATTTATGTCTGCTCGGGTCTTTACCTAGGGGAGGGCTTGACCCAGCTCATCCTCATCCCCCAAGGGACCCTATTCGGTCAAATAATGTTCATCATTTCCCTCTTCGTATCCTGGACATACAGCTGTCGGCTCATTTCTTTCAAGGAGAGACTTCAAGTCAATCTACTGTTCTCCAACCTGCACCCCAAAGTGTGCCGCTTTCGTGTCAGAACGCGGACGACAATGGCTGTGTTTGTTTGTCTTCTGCTCTTCCAGGGCACGCCCTTCCCCTCTGCCAAGGATTACGATCGAATTCTCTCAGCTTTCCTCCCGAATGCGACCCCAGTTTGGAGAGTTTGGAGAGAGAAGGTTGTCAGTCGAATAGAGCGACCCGGGGCGTCGCTGTTACACTTACAAGAGGATTACAATCTGCCCCCGCGAGACTTGACGATGTTGAAGGCTCTCCTTGCAGAAGCAGAGGAAGCCTTTCAAGAATGCGAGCGTATTAGCCAATTTTCATCCATGAACTCGAAGACTTCACTGACTCAGGGGCTGTAGCTTGCCTGTTTACTATGAGATATCATTGACGACTTTCATTCACTCGAGCTTTGTGCACGTTCCTTGCCCCCTACTAGGGCAGGTGTTTTTTTTCGTCAAATTTGGAGTACGACGCTTGAGATCTAGTAGGGAAAGCCTGGAAGGGCTTGAATGATGAAGGATACGTTTGTTCAGTACCAGTCTCAGTGACAGCCACAGAAATTTGTGTCACACCTGCGCAGATGGTGGTACGTTGACGTCGGGAAAGATTTACCATGAAGGCAATACAGTATACTCCACCCCACGAACCCATAACGATTTCCTTCTCACGAGGCGAGCCCTCCTGCTACGGTCGGTAACACGTCCCGCGGGATGACATCGACAAACCGATCATCGACCAGGTCTCACCGCCGTTTTTGGGGGGTTCATTTGACGCGGGAAAGCCTGCACGTCATCAGAGACCTGCGCCGTTTAGATGACGCTGGCCATATGGACGCTACTTCATCCTCGCTCGTCATTGGTGTCTGGCAGGTCCAGGTGAGCCACGTTGCTGATACGTTTACGAGGTGGCAGTATCACGTGTCACACCGATGGTGACCGATCGATGGCGATACGTTGACATCTCGTCGATGTCGAGGAAGACCTACTATGAAAGCTTTCCATGAACCCATAGTGGTTCCCTTCCTGCGAAAAAAGCCCTGTTGGTAATACGGTGAGATATGTGACTAACGTAACTTTTCGTGTTTGCAAGAAAACGACGGGCGTCAGGCCTTCAGGGGCGTAGGAGTTCACTCGAATGATGGCGTCAGACTCCACCAGTGAGTTGCTCAAATGGTGGCCTGACTTTCGTTTGGATGGGTCACTGAGTGGCTGGGCGCTAGTGGGAAAGCATCCATGTGGATGTAACCTTGCAGCCTGCTGAAGCAGCTGACTCTTGCTCGTTTGGAGTTCATGTTTTGCAGAGTGGGTCGAAGGAATCAGCTGATCATGGCCCGAGAATCGCGGTGGACCACTTCGTGAAGCACCCAGGACTTAACGTCGCGGTTCATATGCCAGATAATGACAATCTACAGTTGTATTACTGCAGCCAACAGCGAGCCCGTTCAGGTACATGGCCGGTATGCCCAAACTATCATACATACATTGATTACATCCGGACGCTAGCTAACAACCACCAAACATGTCGCAACGTGTGAACCCAGCCAGAACCTCGCCGACGCTTTTCATGAGGTGCCCGGTTCGACGCGAATATGACTCCGGAGAAGTGTGATGTCCTGGTCAGTAATATCGTACTGTCGGACCAGTGCTTCGACCTTTTCCAAAACCACGTCACGTTCAAGAAACACCCCGAGGGTTGCGATGAAATCGTTAATCGCAAGGTGAACATGACGTTTATATGTTGACCCCGTATAGATCCTCAGTGCGAGAACTACGTCCCAAGTGGTGACGGTTCCGTGCGGTGTCAAGATAAACAGAATCTTCATGACGTAAGTCAGGTCGGTAATGTATGCCATGAAG
>JBBPKT010000311.1:0-23667 GCA_038089395.1 Pulveroboletus frians | reverse complement strand
AATTCTGCCGGTCGAGGCGATGGACGATGCGACGCATCTGCCCCCCGAGCTCCCTCCCCATCCTCTCCACCTCCGCGCCCCACTCGCTCGTCTCCGACTCCTTCGAGGTCCTCGCCTCCGGCACCTCTGCACGCGCCTTCTTACAAGGCAACTCCACCTCGCTCTCCACGCGCTTCCTCCGACGCTCCGGCCTCCCGTCTCCGCCTCGGTCACAATGAGCCCGGGCGGTCCGACATTCCGAGCACAAGGTGGCCTTGCCAGGTCCGGGCACACACTCAAGACCACGTGTTACACACCGCGAGCACGCGCACCCCTTACCCGTCCCGGAACCCTGTGCGGACTCTATGTCCTGGGCCTGCCTTGGGATCAGTCACAAGCATTCCGGCCCCTCGCCACTCACCCGTCTACGCGCTTCCTCCTCCTCCTGGCGCTTCGCCTCCGCGGTCCGCCGCACCTCCTCCTCGCGCTTCCGGCGCTCTTCCCTCTCGGTCTCCTGGCGAAGGCGCTCCTCGGCCAGCCTCTTCTCCTGCATCCGGCGGCGTCGCTCGGTGAACTTGGCAACCATCAGGTCATCTCCATCCCCGCTGACCTCGACAAGTTGTTCATCCGACCAGTCACGAACATTGGGGAACTCCTCGATCATGGTGGTAGTGGTTTAGGGTCGTGATTCAAGCTCCGTCCGGACTCCGCCCTTCCGCTTCAGATTGCCCCGCACTAATGGCCTTCATGGGTTCAGGCCTAGAAGGGGGATACTGTCATATCCACTGAATCCGGCACTCCAGACTTAACTCCGGACAACTCCGGACACCTTTCCTGCGACCTCCGGTGCGTTCTCGATGAGTCCGCATCCCTGACACCCCGGCCCTCCTGTATTTAGCATTCCTTGTTCTTAGCGTTACGCTCCATTCTTCGCTTACAGTACATAGCCATTAGCTTCGCCCCAGTCCACCCTCCGTCCCTGTGCCCGCTTAGGAGCACAGCTCCGGTATACCTAGCATCCGCACTCCGGACTATTAGTAAGACCTATGTTCTACTCCCGTATATAAAGTCCCCGCACTTGTAGTAGATACACCAGTTTGAATATCGACTTGGACAGTCTCCCAAGCTCACTCTGACCCCCTTGAGTCTCTAAGACTCTCTTCTGAACCATCCTCGGTCTCGTTGCTTGCAACAAGACCAATCCGACTTCTTCCGCCCGTTCCGAAATTACAGGACACCCCCGGAGTTGTGACAAGGGCGCACCACATACGGTGAAGCCAAGTCCTGCTCGAACTCCGGAGTCCTGGAGTTAAATCCCAGAGATCCCGGTTCTAACACATGCCATTTCAGAGTATGCTTTTCTCATTGATGGAGGAGCCATCTCGTGGAGTTCCAAGAGGCAAGAGATCGTATCTCTGTCTATCACAGAGAGTGAATACATATGTCAGCGCAACACATGCTTCCAAAGAAGCTCTTTGGCTTTACACCCTCATCAGAGATCTCTTCACCCTGCTTGTTGACCCTACCATGCTTTTCTCTGACAATTAGTCTGCCATCACTCTTGCTAAGGACCACCAATACCATGCACATACTAAGCACATTGATGTGCAATTCCATTTCATCCATTGGATTATTGATGATGGCAAGTTTTTGTCCCACTGGCAACATGATCACTGATATATTTACCAAAGTCTTGCCATTCCCAAAGGTCAAGCACTTCACTGCTGAGCTTGGACTGTGCACAGCTTGAGGAGTGTCAGATTTGGGCAACTGTGCACACAGCCACAACAGCCTGATTTCTTTGTTTTCATCCACCTTTGTATATACAACCCTGTTTGTATTTCTTTCATCTCCTTGTTTTTCCTTTCATCCCTTTGTGCCTTTATGATTATCCAGCCTTTGTACTGCCAAGTGGCAAGACATCTATTTAGTCACTCAACTCTCAACAGACACCTTAGTATGTTTGCCCATTGCAATGACTGAGATGAATATGTATATAGTCTATGCTATGAACTATGATACTTTTGTCTTGGGTAGACCTTTGCTCACAGTTCTATCCTTGTGTTTCTCCTCTCGTAGCCTTTTAAATGCAAGGGTGGGTGGTGTTGAGCACATTACCAGACAATGGAAAGTAATACTCACATGCTCATGGTGTCAGTATTCCAAGATTGCACCAGTATGTCAAAGACATGACAAGGCAACAAGAGTCACTAAGCCTAGGGGAGTGAACTGGGAAAGCATGATTGCCAAGGTTGAGATGACAGTGATTCTGCTGACTAGATGAATGAGGCTTGTGAGTGATGGATGCCTTGGACCCCATGCATGGGACAACAAGAACATAAACAAATATCTGTGAGGGATATCATAGGAATGCACTGATGCAATGACACCTTGCTGACAAATTCCATATCAATGTCCCAGAGCAAAACTTATGGGCTGGGATCTGTGAGGAATGTCAGGCATAAACACAGATGAGTATATGCTACCCACCTTTTGATGTGTCAGTGTTCAAACATTCATGCATGTCAAGAGGAAAGATAAAGGATTGATGCATCAGTGAAGGTAATGACTTGTCCATTGGGGTCCTTTCTAATATGGGTTTTCCCAAAAAGACATCATGCATTACCTCTGGGTGTCAAGTCCAAGTCCTTCAGACTCAAGTCTAATCGGAGGTCCGAGGGTTAGTATATGAAGTTGAACAGAGTTCAGAGCAGCAAGGGGGTACCTAGGAGGACGTTGGTGCAGAACTTATGTGTTGCACCCTTGTCTAGGTTCTGTCCTTGCATTTCGTAGGAGGGGAGTAGGGAATAGGGGAGAAGGGAGTTGGATGAGAGACAGGAGGTGACTAGTTTGATATTCATACTGAGGTACAGAAATGGAGTATAGGAAGCTTATATACTGAAATCCAGTCCAGAGTTCAGATGGAGGAATGGAGGAGCATATGGTAAGGTATGTCAGGTAAGAGGAAAGCATGTGGAGATGGGGAACATACATAGTGAGAGCATATAGTGTGACGAAGGGTCTAAGAGGTAAGACTAAGGGTCATAACTAGGGAATGGAGGGTCGAAGGTACAAGGGGAATGCTAAATAAGGAAAGCAAGGGAAGTCCGATACTAGGAAAACAGAGTCCGATATGAAAGGGACAAAGTCCGAGTGAAGAGGTCTGGAGGTGGACGAATGGGGTCTGGAGTAGGGGTTTGGAGGCTGGAGTTGATAGGGGCTGGGACAGATATGACAGTGCCCCCCTATTAAGGCTGAGCCCTCGAGGCTGGCTAGGATCAGGTTGGGGTGGACAATCACGTGATGAGCGCGAGTCAGAGTTTGAAACAACAATAGTCACATCTCACTTAAGTTGGTCTTGTCCTCTAACCACAACGACCCCCATGCCACCACCTATAATTGACATGCCCGCCACCAATCCCCTCGACAATCAGATCGCAGTCCTCGCAGCCCAGCTGCAGAAAATGCAGTGATGTCACAAGGAGGAGAAGGCAGAGGAGGAATGTTGCACACAGAAAGAGGCAGAACAGGCTGCACGCGAAGAATGCAAGCATGGAGAATGTGCCAAGCAGGCTGAATGCAAGCGCGATGAGTGGAGGAAGGCAGTGGAGGAATGTGCCAAGGCCATCTGGGAGGAGCATCTCAAGAGGGCGCATCAGGAACAGGAGGAGGCCCAGAGCAAGGAGAAAGGGAAGGTGTGGGTGACGGGGCGAACGCAGATACGTGGTCCGTTATTGGACATCAGATAGAGCTGACAAAACAGGGTGAGCCCATCGAATTCCCCAGCGAGGAAGAGGGGCTGTCGACGTCAACTCAGCCTCCAAAACAAGGACACGAGCCCACAAGCTCTGGGTGGTCCACATGTGTGCAGTGCATACAGTGAGGCAAGGAGTGCTGACCTCTGCAACAGGGGTCGAAGGGGAGGTTGTGCTGTGCATGCACGCGTGGCCACCTTGTCTGCAAGAGGAAGGGGGTCCTGGAGGAGCACAAGGAGGTGGATGAAGAGGATGAGGAGGACCACCCAGTGCCCCACAAGAAGGCCCGGGTGGAGGTGGTGATCCCACCCCCCCCTTATTTCACTACAGGCGCCCTCATGGCCCTTCTCATGAAGGCCATGGGGTTGCTTGGCCTCATTGTCAGGGAGTTCATGCCCCTGCGAAAGGAAATGGCTGGGGTGCAGGAGGAGCTGAGGAGACTCCAAGAGGAGGTCATGGGAGTGTGGGCAAGGGGTGTTATGAACTGCGTGCAACTAACTTTATTCTCACACTCCTTTTCACGTTCTTTACCATTCCTCCCGATCACATGACCAGTCACATGATACATCCAGACCCTCGACGTCATCTATGATATCATAGCCTCTAGGGTTACATGTTGACAACCTCTAGACTACCCTAACCCTTATCTCCATCAGATCTCCATGGCAATCCTGCCACCTCCTAGATCTCCTGATCCGATCTAATCTCCTCCTCATGTATCACCTTTATTTATCCAGATTCCATCTCCACAGATCTCAGATCCAGATCTCAGGGTTCACCTCACAGCAGCCTTGCACATCTCATCTCCATCCACACTTCCATTCCCTTCCCACGGTCATTACTGTCTTTCCTTATGTAGCATAGCCTTATCTATTAGTTACCATGTATAGTAGTGTACTGCTTGGTCTGTGTGCAGACCTGTACAATATATAAGGCAGCGGTCCCAGCTGGCTAAACCCCAGCTTTGACCACTTGTCTAGTTCACCCTTCATAGGCCCCTGGGACTTGGGTTAAAACCTCGTCTGCTAAGGGTTCTCCTCCGATCGGCTACGCTGGCACTTGTAGCTCCCCTGCCAGGGTTACAGCATCCTTTCTCTGCTGGCTAGCCTCGTTATCGGCTGTTCTAGTTTGGTTGTTTCTTCCGGTCGAAGGGTCTTCCCGTCCCCTTCAATGGCTGCTCGATGCAGTCATAACAAGGGGGTGTGGATACAAGGAGGTGGGGACGCAGATGAGGGCGGACCCAGAGGTAGCGAGAGCAGAGACAGAGGTACAGACAGAGGTGGTGAAAGAGACAGAGGTGGCAGAGGTGGAGGTGGAGGTGGAGATGGAGGTGGAAATGGAGGTGGAAATGGAGGTGGAGGAGGTCCTGGAGGAACCAGAGGCCATGTAAATAGTACTTCTTGTTTTTTTTGTAAATGAAGCAAGGTCCGAATCGAAGTAAGGAGTGAATAAGAGGAAAAAGAAGAAAGGAAATGAAAACAGAGTAAGTACTCAAGGAGGGAGTGGTCTGGACTTGTCCAGGTACCTCCGGTGGAAGTCCGAGACTAAGTCCAAAGCGTGACCTAACTTCGTAGCTAACAACCAAGAGGTCTCATCATCAGTCCCTTCATATCTGAGCCAACGCACCAAGTACAAGAGTTGGCAGTGATGCCTTCTCCAATCAATCTTGGAGTCTAGGATCTCTGCGATCTCATACTCGTGTTCTCCATCAACCTTGATGGGAGGTGGTGGAGGTTGGACACGGTTCGGAATGGAGTTCAGGGTGGAGTGTTCTAACTGTGAGACATGAAAGACTAGATGTATGGATTTCATAGAGTCAGGTAATCGTAAGGTAAAGGGGTGTGAACCTGGCTTAGCAATAATAGTGAAGGGTCCTAAATATCTTTCAGAGAGTTTCTTTGAAGGTCTTGTGGATCAGAGGTATTTCGCTTTAAGGTATACCTGATCTCTGATAGTGAAGTTCGGAGCCAGGAATCTTCTCGTGTCTGCTGGTCCTTGGTAGCACTTTTGTGCCTCCAGCATCTCCAATCGGAGGAATTCATGGAATTGGTCCAAGTCTGTGACATAGAACTGGGCTGTGGAGGAGGTGAGAGTGGCATCAGAGTTGATGGAGAGGTTTAGATGGTAGCCCTTGTTAGCGAAGAAGGAAGATACATCGGTGGTAGTACTGGGCACATTGTTGTAAAAGAACTCTGCGAGCAGAAGGAGCTCCAACCAGTTGTCTTGCTGGTAGTTGCAGTAGATCCGGAGGTATTGCTTGAGGGTCTGATTAGCACACTCTGTCTGATCATCTTCTTCGGGGTGGTATCCTGAAGTGAAGTGTAGGTGCATGTCAAGAGCTTTACCCAGTGACCGGAAGAAGTGCAATATGAACTCGGAGCCCTGGTCAGAGGTGACATGGGAGGGGACTCCATGTTTTGAGAAGACATGGAGGAGGAACAGCTTGGCTAGGTCAGTGGAGGTGATGGTGTTATGAGTTGGAATGAAGATGACTTGCTTTGATAACCAATCTACAATGACGAGGATGGTGGTGAAGCCAGAGGAAGGCAGGAGCTGCTCGATGAAATCTATGGATATGGAGTTCCATGGTTTCTCCGGGACCGGGAGCTGCTTCAGGAGACCGTATGGGTGATGTTGGGGGACCCTGGCTTGGGAGCATGTTGTACAGGAGGACACATAGTCTTTGACGAATATCTGAATGCCTGGCCAGGTGTATTTGTGACAGATCAGTTCTAGTGTACGGTTCTGTCCAAGGTGGCCTGCAGTAGGGTGGTCATGGAAGGTCCAGAGAAGTTGGAGTTGGAGGTTGGCAGCGTTGGGGACGTAGATGTGCTTGTCCCTTAGGAGGAAGCCTTCTGGGCTTACAGACCATCTCGGGTCGTCTGACAACTCAGAGAGGAGGGGTGATGTGACTGGGTTAGTAGTGTCAAGTCCAGTTCCTCCAGACTCAAGTCCAATTGGAGGCCTGAAGGTTAGTGTATGAAGTTCGTGAGGGGACAAATGGAGTTCGGAGCAGCAAGGGGGTACCTAGGAGGATGTTGGCACAGGACTTATGTGTCGCACCCTTGCCTAGGCTCTGTCCTCGTATTTCGTAGGAGAGAGGGAGGGAGAGGAGAGAGAAGGGAGTTGGATGAGAGATAGGAGGTGACTGGTTTGATATTCATACTGAGGTACAGAAATGGAGTATAGGAAGCTTATATACTGAGGTCTGGTCTGGAGTTCAGACAGAGGAATGGAGGAGCGTATGGTAAGGTACATCGGGTAAGAGGAAAGCATGTGGAGACAGGGAACATACATAGTGAGAGCATATAATGTGGCGAAGGGTCAAAGGGATGATGCTAAGGGTCGTAACTAGAGAATAGAGGGTCGAAGGTATAAAGGGAATACTAAATAAGGAAAGCGAGGGAAGTCCAATACTAGGAGAATGGAGTCTGATATGAAAGGACGAAGTCCGGGTTATGGAGGAATGGAGACAGAGTGAAGGGTCCAGAGATTGGAGATTGGAGCGGATATGACAAGCAGGGAGGGAGGAAAGGATATCAGAGTGGACTTGCTTGGTGTTGAGTAGGATGGAGGCCTGGAGTAGCAGAGTCTCGAGGAGCATGGCTCACAAGGACATAGCGAGTTGCTCCGAGGTGAAGATGGGTCAGAAATTGTCGGGGTTGACACAAGCAAAGTCCCTATCTGTTAGAACCAGGGTCTCCGGGAGGTAACTCCGGAACTCCGGAGTCCGAGCAGGACTTGGCTTCACCATATGTGGTGCGCCCTTGTCACAACTCCGGGGGTGTCCTGTAATTTCGGAATGGGCGGAAGAAGTCGGATTGGTCTTGTTGCAAGCAACAAAGGCCAAGGATGGTTCAGAAGAGAGTCTTAGAGACTCAAGGGGGTCAGAGTGAGCTTGGGAGACTGTCCAAGTCAATATCCAAACTGGAGTATCTACTACAAGTGCGGGGACTTTATATACAGGAGTAGAACATAGGTCTTACTAATAGTCTGGAGTGCGGATGCTAGGTATACCGGAGCTGTGCTCCTAAGCAGGCACAGGGATGGAGGGTGAACTGGGGCAAAGCTAATGGCTATGTACTGTAAGCAAAGAATGGAGCGTAACACTAAGAACAAGGAATGCTAAATACAGAGGGTCCAGGGTGTCAGGGATGTGGACTCATCGAGAATGCACCGGAGGTCGCAGGAAAGGTGTCCGGAGTTGTCCGGAGTACTGGATGCGATGGATATGAAACTATCCCCCTCTTTGGGGTAGACATCCCAGCATCTAGTCAGTGCATTGGGCTTAGCTCTGAGATTACCAGGGTGATATCAGACTGCCATATTGAACTGGCAGGGAAACTCTGACCATTGGGCCTGGCGGTGTGTCAGGAGCTTCGTGGTGAAGAAGTACTCCAGATTCTTGTGATCCGTGATTACATTGACAGGGTGGGTGAAACCCTCTAGGAAATGTCGCCAAGAGGTGAATGCCTTGAATATTGCCAGTAACTCCTTGTTGTGTGTGTCATAGTTCAACTCCACTCCGGAAAGCATATGGGAGTAGAACATGATGGGATGGAGTTCATTGTCAGAGGTGATGAAGAGGATGCCAGTGATAGTGTAGTCGGAGGCATCAGTCTCAACCATTATCAGAGCGTCAGGGTCCCAGTGCGCGAGCACTGGAGTGGTAGTGAACACATCCTTAAGACACTGGAAGGACTTACAACAATTCTCAGAGAAGTCCCACGGAACACTCTTGCAAGTGAGTTGGGTCAATGGAACCACAGCGATGGTAGAAGTTGGCAAATCCTAGGAAGGACTGGATGTCCTTGACTTTCCAGGGTTCCAGCCAATCTAAAATAGTCTGTATCTTATCCTTGGCCATGGAGAGACTGGAAGGAGAGAGGATGTATCCAAGGTATTCGATGGTGTCGCTGTGCCATTCACATTTCTCAGGTTTGCAATAAAGTCTGTTAGTGTGGAGGTGCTGGAGGACTTCTTGGACATGCTTCCAATGCGAGGCAGGGTCAGCAGAGTAGATAAGAATGTCGTCGAGATATACCACCACACTGACATCCAGCATATCAGCGAAGATGCTGTTGATGAAGCACTGGAAGGTAGCAGGGGCATTAGTAAGTCCAAATGGCATTACTAACCACTCAAAGGAACTATAGTGCATTCGGAATGATGTCTTCCACTCATCTCTGTTGGCAACACGGACCAGATGGTATGTGTGCCGGAGATCGAGCTTCATATAAATTTTAGCTCTGCTTGGAGTCTCAAGGAGGTCTGAGGTGCGCAGGAGAGGGTAGTGGTCCTTCTTTGTGATCTTGTTCAGGCCTTGGAAATCGATGCATAGTCAGAGGGAACCATCCTTCTTTCAGATGAAGAGGATGGGTGTGGCATGAGAAGAGGTGGATTGGCAGATGAAGCCGATCTGGAGATGTTTGTCGAGGAAGTCCCAAAGGGCTCCCTGTTTGGAGGGCAAAATGGAATAGAGGCGACCAATGGGAGGTTCAGCACCTTCCTCAAGTTCAATCTTCAGATTGAACGGCCTGTGTGGAGGTAAGGTGTCAGCCTTGCCCTTACTGAAGATGTTCATGAATTCATGGTACTCCAGAGGAACCTTTAACAGGTCCAGAGGTTCTTCAGGCAGAGCATCGACACACGTAATGCTGTGACTGCAGATTGAATGGAGGGAAAGGGTGAAGGGTGTCAATCCTTCAAGCTTGCAGGCCTGGTGAAAGGCGGCAGCATTGACGAAGGAGACCAGAGGGGAATGAAGTCCGGGTGCTAAGGGAGGATCCAGGGGTTCCAGTGAAGGTTTGTGTGGAGGAGTCGGAGGAGTGTTGGGGCTCGGCTCCAGAGGGATGGAGGACGATGTCAGGGTTGGCAAACCTGTGGGGTCAGTCCAGAAAGAGATGCTGTTTGTAGCCCAATCAATCAACAGATTGCAATGGGCAAGCCAGCAATGTCCGAGAACTATATGACACGAGGGATCTAACAAAGTAACATAAAATGTTTTGGAGGTGGAAGCTCCCAAAGTGAAGGACAATCGGAGATCTATAGTGGAGGAAATGGAGGAAGTGGAGGAGCCATCGAAAAGATGGAGCAAGAGCATAGGGATAGAGTATGTAGGTAACTTATTCCTATCTACAAAGGTGGAGTCTATAAAACAATGAGTAGATCCAGAGTCTATGAGTAATGGTATATCAGAGATAGAGAAATCAGGAAGAGAAACTATCGGATGGAGGGAGTTCGGATCTGAAAGAGAGGACATATTGAGATGGAGTGTCGGAGGAGCACAGTTGTCAGGCTCAATGTGACTCCCAACCTGTGCTGTAGGGGAGTTGCACTCTATTTTTTCACCTCCAAAGAAGTGGAGCTGGAGGCCAGAGTAGGAGTTGTTGCAGCTGCTCAAGCCTTCGCAGCCCTAGAGGTGCTCTTCAGACATTCTTTTGCGGAGTGTCCAGTGAGGTTGCAGAAGAGGCACAAGCCGAGCTTCAGATGGTGTTGTCATTTCTCGGGGAGGTGTTTGCCATCCTTGCCCAACATGGCAGAGATCAAGTTTGCGAGGGCAGACTCAGTCCCGCTCTTCTTGTTGGCAGAGGAAGAAGAGGAGCCCTTGGACGACTTGTCCTTAGGCTTACTGGAGGTGGAGGTAGAGACAGCACCGGACGAACTGTCCTTGCCAGAGTTGGATGATTTGGAGGCAGATGCAGAGTTTCCAGAGTTCGACCCAGAGGCTTTGGTTGCACAGGCAATTTCGTCCTTGCATTCCCAATACCGATGGCCAATCTGCTGGGCGAGAGTGTGAAGTTTGTGGATATCGTCAGGCTTGCCCTGATGAGTGAGCTTGTCCTTGATGTGGTCCGGGAGGCTGGAGTAGAAGCTCTGTCGGAGCGCTCCTTGGCCCCAGTCTCAGACCTGGCTAGCGAGTCGGTTCCACTCGACAATATACTTGGAGATGTGCTGGGTGTCATGCATCTGGAGGCACTCAAGCTGAGCTTCGGCATCCATGACAGGGTCATGAGGTCCGAAGTTAGACTGCAACTCATACAGGAAGGTATGCCAGCTGTCCATCCACATGGGTCAAAGGCCTGGCACTTCAAGTCTGAGAAGGTCTGGCTTGAAGTACTCGAGTGCGGTCCCCTTGAGGTAGGACTGAGTGAAGGTGACCTTGGTCCGATTTTTGCAGTAGGTTCAGGGATTGGCTTGGAAGTGGAGTTTGCACTAGACAATCAACAGATGGAGTTTCTCTGGGTCTGTCCTATCAAACAGGTCAGGTTCCTGGACCTTGGGGCTTAGAGCCTTTGGTCTTTCGTCATCAGAGTGCTTGGTGGGTCATCCCCTTGATGGCATTAGTGAGTTGAGTGAAAGGTTCATAGGCAAGTGGGACTTGGTTGCGTTCTTTGTCTTTGGGGTTATCTTTGTTAGGGATGGGCCCAGCAGAGGAACCCTAGTTGGAGTCTGCATTGGAGGAACTAGAGGAGTCATTTCTGCCTGGGTTGTTCCCATTCCCCCCCCTGTGCAAAGGCATCAGAGTGCCAGGTCAGACTTGGATGGATTCCTCATCGTCCCATTCTAGGGAACCAATCGGGGAAAGCTTGGGACTGAAGGTAAGTGGAAGAGGTGTAAGTGGGGACAGAGGTTGTCTGCTATGCTCCTTGGAGATGGAGGGCACAGTAATCATGGTGCATGTGGAGAAACTTCAAAAGTCTCCAGGGACCCTGCAAGAACTGCCAAAGGCAGTCTGCAGGACCTGCTCACGCTGGGAGATTCGTCTTGTGCGCACAGATATAGGATTTGTCGGAGAGGGTGAACCTTGACAAGAGGGAGTACGAATATACTGTCAAGTCCGAGTCCTCCAGACTCAAGTCTGGTTGGAGGTCTGAGGGTTAGTATACAAAGTTTGTGAAGGGACGAACGGAGTTCGGAGTGGCAAGGAGGTACCTAGGAGGACGTTGGCGCAGGACTTATGTGTCATGCCCTTGTCTAGGTTCTGTCCTCATATTTCGTAGGAGGGGAGTAGGGAATAGGGGAGAAGGGAGTCGGATGAGAGACAGGAGGTGACTAGTTTGATATTCATACTGAGATACAGAAATGGAGTACAAGAAGCTTATATACTGAAGTCCAGTCTGGAGTTCGGATGGAGGAATGGAGGAGCGTATGGTAAGGTACATCAGGTAAGAGAAAAGCATGTGGAGACGGGGAACATATGTAGTGAGAGCATATGGTGTGGTGAAGGGTCTAAGGGGTGAGACTAAGGGTCATAACTAGGAAATGGAGGGTCGAAGGTACAAGGGGAATGCTAAATAAGGAAAGCGAGGGAAGTCCGATACTAGGAGAATGGAGTCCGATATGAAAGGGACAAAGTCTGAGTGAAGAGGTCCAGAGGCGAACGAATGGAGTCCAGAGTAGGGGTTCGGAGGCCAGAGTTGATAGGGGCTGGGACGGATATGACACTGGGTGTGCTAAGTAGCTACTAAAACATTCTCTCAATGTGACTTCAAAGTTGGGGAGATCAAGGAGCACAGAGTTCCAGTAGTAATCTATTTCCACCTGTAGATATAACCTAGTGAGATATCCTACATGACCACTCCATCTGAACCAAGGTGCTGAGTACATATAGATATATTCTATGATATCAGTTCCAGCAACATAACATTGCTCCACTGGACTTTTCACAGATCTATAGGACATATATGGATATATCTTAATTTGGAGTTTTTTGTGATATATGCATTCTTCTCACTAATCTCCTTACTTCTGTATTTGGATTGAGATATGAGTGCCTCTTCATCCATTCTATACTATATAAACATTCATATATAGCATTTCAGTTGTTTTAGCCTATCTGGCAACAGCTGAAGTGAGTTCCCTTATATTTTATATTAGTGATGTTAGGGCCCAGGCCCAGGCCTATATTACATAATACTGCAATGTACAATTGAGCCATGACTTGCTACATATGGTAACCCTGTTTATCACACTAATACAAACATTGGAATGTATCTGGAATTCTATATTACATACATATATACCCAATTGATGCTATTATTTATAGATAAAAATAATGTATATTAGCTAAATTTTTGTCAAATAATGCTACAATGGGCTAATGTAGCAAAAATTGGATACCTAGCAGGCTCCTTCCCATCCTTGTGCTGGAGGGAAAGAGGTCACGTGTGTCATGTGAGAATTGGAACTCAGCATACTTCCAATTTGGGACCTCTATCCCTCCAGCAGCGGCTGGCACAACTTGTCCACAAGATTTGTATCCCGATACTTGGCAGCACCAGCAGAGTGGTCAACATGCAGGGAATTAGTGTGGCTGTGCAGGTTATGACAGATATGGAAATAGCAAGATAAATAAACTATAATATAGTTAGCTTTTCCTACTTCATCTTAATGTTGTTACTGACCCCTAGTGTCGAAGAGATCTGAGAGTGGACACTTACGACTCTTGAGAAACAGCCATGTCTATGGCAAGCACAGGTTGCTGCAACACTTTTACAGGGAAATAAAGATATAGTTTGCATTGCGGGAACGTCAATGGGGAAAACATTAGCATTCTGGATCCCACTGCTGTTCCATCCAAATGGTATCCAGATCATTGTCACTCCACTGAATCAGCTCGGAAGGCAACAGGTTGAGAGTTTGGAGAGTGCAGGAATGCGGGCCATTGCAATCAATACAGAGACTGCTAACGAGAAAAACTTCAAGGTACATACCAGTCGCAATTCAAACTCTCAGTATACTAAAACTTGACCAGGACATTGAGGTGCTCATATATCAGGCCATCATCATCAGCCCCGAACAGATGATGAAGCCTGGAGGACAATTTGAAGCCTTGCTGAGAAAGAAATGGTTTGTTGAGCAGATAATCGGGATAGTCTTTGATGAAGCACACTGCATCATGACATGGGGCAAATTCAGACCGGAATACAAGGAGTTAGGGTGGCTCCAGTTTACCATCGCTCGTTGTGTGCCATACCTTATCACATCAGCAACATTAACACCAGAAGCCCTCCGCGATATCATGAAGGTACTTGACCCACCTAGAAAGGAGGAGCTGGTCAATGTTCGAACCTACACAGATTGGCCAAACGTCAGGCTCTGTGTACAGAAAATAAAGTTCCCGCTTACCTCTTACAGAGAGCTTGCGTTCCTGGTCCCTGCTAGTTGGACACTGAGTGATGAGACACCACCAAAGTTCCTGGTTTTCTTTGATGATATCCAAGATTCCATCCTTATTGCAAAGTCCCTCCAAATGCGACTCCCACACATGCTTCGCGAGAAAGTTGCCTGGTTTAACTCAGATATGATGACAGAGTACAAAGAAAATCAAGTCGCTCGCCTATGATCTGGAGATATATGGGGGCTGTGCACAATGGAGTTGTTTGGAATGGTACGTTTTAAGATATCTATCAAGGGGTTAAGTTAAAATAATCAATAGGGAATGGACATACCAGATATCACTATCGTAGTTCAATGGAGAGTGAAATGTAAACTTACAGAGCTGTGGCAGTGGTGGGGCTGTGCTGCGAGAGCACCCGGGAGATCTGGAATAGCAATACTATTTGCTGAGAAGGATCTATTTGATGACTTGCACAAAGAAAGGAGGAGCTATCAGGAAGCCAAGAAACGACAAAGGGAGGACACAAACTCTGACCTACCCCCGTCAAAGCGGGCCACTTGCAATATTAGCAGTCCACCCACCAACACTGTGGATCAAAAAACCAGCATGGAAACATCAGATCCGTTGCTGGCACCATCCAATAATAGGAACCTAAGGAGCATGATGCTTTCAGGCTCACTCAGTCCAAGTGCAGAAGATGGCCGAGTGGTGAAAAGAGGAAAGCAAGAACTTGATCCCGCAATGGACTACCTTATCAATGTGAACTTCTGGGGAGTGATGTGTAGATAGAAAGTCATTGAGATATACTTCAGGGATGAGGGCACTGGTGAGTTTCCTGTTGTGGAATCTCAAGGAATTTTGAACTGATTTCATCCGGAAAAAGTACAATTACGCTGTGTGTGACTCCTCTCACCCAGAGGGTTGCATATGCTGTACTCCTACTAAACCATCCATCTGTTGTGATCTCAACAGTCCCTCCCTCCTCACCGATGTCAACCCACCCCTCCCACCCATCTCAACCTCAGTCAAAAATACTACTTGCTCCCACCTCTTGAAATACAAAATGGGGCTGAAGGAAATCGAGCTTTGCGATGTGCTGGAGGAATGGAGGCTAGCAAAAGCAGTGGAAGAGTATGGACAAGCGTGTGCAATGGACTATGGCCCTGGCATCGTTCTTCCTATGGTGGTGCTAGACCGGATTATCAACTGTGCTCACCATCTCAAACTACAGACAGTTGACGATCTTCGTAAGAAGACCTGCTGGTCAAGCGCAGCACTATATGGCATCAAAGTCCTGGCCATTGTCAACACTTTTATCCCCCAGCTGCAACATGTCGCCCTACTGACAAGCACACCCCTCCCAGCCCCTCCTGTTTCACAGCCCCAGCCACTCAATGTTCAATGTCACAGCACTGACTCCACTTCATCCGCATGCTCTTCTAGGGTCATCAAGAAGTGTTTGGCCTGTGGCTTGCCCAGTCACAATAGTAAGTTGTATTCTCAACTATCTAGCCATCTACTAATAGTCATCAGAGTGTAGTCGCTTAGGAGGGGAGAACGAGGCCAAACCGGATGTATCGCAACATAACTTCACGCAAATGATCCAATTTGTCCACTACAATCCCATTTCAACAACTACATCATCTAGTGTCAAGCTGCCTACCTCCAGTCCCTCTTCCTGACTCTCTTCCTGTTCAAGCTCATCCTCAGACTTTTCCATAAGTACATGCCCTGTATCAATCAACTCACTTATACTTAATTTGCTAGAGCGACCTAATTGAATGTTGTGTGGCCAGTGCTTCTCGAAATGTGTACATAACTCCGCAAACATCTTTGTCATATTTGCTTTGCTCCTCCTTGAGGATAGATGTGTGTGCAGAAAGTGTTTCTGAAAATTCTCATGGAGGTTATGATAGACTTGGACGAGTGGTGACTCCAAGATGATTCGATCGATTGTATGATTCAAGAATTTCCTGCTGTTTATGACCTTTATAAACAGGTTGTTCAATTCAACACACCAATCAACAGCGCGAAATTTCCCCTTTTTACCTGTTGAATTGATAAATATTGAATAATGGATAGCACGACTAGGTTAATCATTACCCGTCAGCATGAATTATCCTACAAAGATAATCGATATGCACCGCAAGCCCTCTGGATATAAGAAGTGTACATCCATCAGAAAATTCGTCATATATGTTGCATACTTATGTTTCCCAGTCGCTTTAAAGACAAGAATCCAGGCTGCAATACACATCTCCACTTGCCCAATATCCCCAGAGTTCATCGCATAGGTCAGTTCTTCATACAATAACAGGTACTTATTCAAGATTACAGTGTTCTCATGTTGCATGTCACGCTGCAGATGAGGCTGTCGGTGTGCTGTGATGACCATATGTGTTGCGACATAATCCTGGGCAAGAATCTGAGCAATTTCCTTCAACTGCTCAAATGTAGGTTCTGTGGCTGCAAATGCTTCAAGAGTCTGTATCCTCAGATTGATCTTTGCTAGTGCCTCCTCCCAGCAGTTCAGTCACCTGCAGATTCCACTGTAGGTGATCAGTTGATGCATACGTCAGAATCTGGGCTTTGACTGATAGTGTCCGATCTCCATTGGTCGCAGGATTGTAACGTCATGTAACAGGGAGGTCTCGTCACCCCATGCCGCAACTGGGTGAATAAATGCCCACCAGATAGCATCTGCAGCTGCCATCTTCAAGTGAAACAGCCCCAGCACAAAGATGACATATTGGCATCTTCTCTATGGTGAGGATTCCATTGCTCGACACTGTAGGAGTGCCCTGACATGTTCTCCTGTCCTAAGGTCTCCATGAAAGAGCACAACGTAGTCGGATATGTCAGGCATCTCCGGATCGTGAGTGTCCATTGGATCATTGATTCCAGCTTGGGTGAGGAGCCCAGTGACTGACTCTATATTTCCAGACACTGTTGAATTTACGCAATGCATCGATCGAGCTGCGGTGATTGGCGTTTTGACCAGTGGGATTGCTTTCACCACCTCAGGTTCCCCTAGCATCTCCTGAAAATGGTGGAAATACTCAGGTCTGTGCTCAATCAGGTCAGATAACATTTTCCAAACGTTGTACTCATGCTGGTACGATGTTCTGTTTTTGCCAGGCCTCTGGTGGAGTTTGAGTAAGTGTCTATATGTTTTTCCTCTTCTTTGCACTTCTGTTTCCGTTACTTGTATATTGTAGATCGACCGTTCCCAGAGCATTTGGGAACAGCGAAGGTCCTCCATCATGATTCCATGTTGCAATGGAAAGAGCAACCCAGAGGTGAGGTGTAGTAACATGTCATTAGATTTCTCAACCCACTGATCCGATGTTTTCATATCAATGTTGAAGTTATCATATGCGTAACTGGCTAGCAAAGTACATCTGAGCGCCTTGATTGTATGGCTGGATCGCTGCGAGAGTGATTGGATTCTAGCATTGATCGAACTGGGTGATACTGACAGTCCCATATGTGCAAGCATCTCGATAATCTTTTGTGGTGCATGGGCAGACTGTAAGAAGATTCCGAGCATGCTCTGTAAGTAGTTTGCTCATTGGTTCGTAGTTTGGACCATTATACTGATCACAACAATGATTTTCTAGTCGTGATTAGCAGAAGATCTACCAGCCATCTACTAACAGACTCACGATTATCATGATTGACTTTTGTCTGTCCAAATGCCATGTCGGTCACCCTTGCCCTCGTCTGATATCACCTCCATCAAGCACTTCCCAGTACTCGTCTACATCGGACACATCGTCTCTTTCCTCTGTCCTGAACATCCTGGCCAAGTGCACCGACATTACTGTGGCCAGCATTTCCCACAGCTGTGGTGCGTTCTGTCTCATGACCTGTGCCAATTCCTCGACACTAAACTCCTCTAGTTGCTTGATATTGACCTGTGATACATTGAAATGAAGTCCACTATCATGCCTTGCAAGGTTTGCAACCTCCGTCATATACGTAGTTGTTATTGTTTTATTCATAAGAACATGTACTTTTCCTTCACTGATGTCTGAATATTTTGTAAGGGTTTGAATAATCTGGTCGATTTGTGATGTTAAGCTCAGGACTATTGGATCATCTCTGTATTGTATGCCTGAGACAAGACCAGATATGAATTCTAGGAACAATATTTGCAACCAACGCATCATATTTAACAGCATGTTGACTTTTTTGGAGTTATCCATGTTGACTAATAACCTAAACAAAATGGGTCAAATATTGCCCTACGTTGACCGCTCTGCCAGTGCTGCCAAGTGTCGGGATACAAACCTTGTGAACAAGTTGTGCCAGCCACTGCTGGAGGGATAGAGGTCCCAAATTGGAAGTATGCTGAGTTCCAATTCTCACATGACACATGTGACCTCTTTCCCTCCAGCACAAGAATGGGAAGAAGCCTGGATACCTAGGCAAGTCTAGCACTGCCTGAGATATGAATTTCCTTATATGGTAACTGCTCAAATGCATCTGAAACAGACTACATGGACTGCCAGTCTACTATGCTGACTTCATTATAAGTTCCCAAAATACATATGGATCAATTATTCATTTACTTAATTTATCAATTCCTTTCTTTTACATATAGACAAGTATTTTCTCATATATACATGGACATCTGGGGTATTTTGCAATTTAGCTTACATAAGCATATCTTACATCCCACCTAGTTTCATCTTAGTTTATACAGTGACTTATACAAGTGTAGTATAGAGTATTATACAGCATAAGTTACATATTAGGTGGCCCTTATTACAGATAAGTGACAAATTTTTGTAAGATGTAGCTAATACTAGCAAGCAACATAATTACACTACCATTTATATGTGAGCTCAGTCTTGGCTATAATGCTAGGATTATATGACTAGGATTAGTACTCAAAGCCCAGACCTAGGCCCAGGCCCAGGGCTTTCAGACCCTAATATCACTACTTCATATTGTTTCTTCTCTGATATACTGTAGCTCTGGATTGCTCCAGACTTACTAGTCACACTATTCCAGACTTTGGATTTTTATCAGATTATAAGCCCTGCTAGCAAATTCTAATAAAATAACTGTTAAAACTGGGTCTCCAGAAGGTAACTCTGGAACTCCAGAGTTTAGACAGGACTTGGCTTCACCTTATGTGGTGTTATATCACATATCATGTGCTGACCTAATTATTTTTCACTCATTCACTGGTCATGTGACTAGATCACATGACACATTCTAGACCATGACATCATATGATATCATAACATGTGATCACCTCACTCTTTTAATCTCTGTTATTATGCTTCTCAATCACAGAACTCACCCACATCCATGGGATATCACTTACCATTAGCAGTTGTTGTGGATCCCCTTGCATCTAACTTTTCACCTTCATCACTTTTTCCACACTTTTCTTCATCCCTATGCTCCTTACATCACATGACCTCCATGAGGCTGATCACATGACTAATCACACATGACAGTCCAGACCCTGACATCACTGATGACATCATAGCCTCTAGGGTTACATATATAGACCCTTAGACTACTCTAGACCCCTATCTCTATCAGATCTTCACAGCAATCCTGCTACCTCCTAGATCTCCTGATCTGATCTAATCTCCCTTGTATCCATTAGTATATATTGGATCTCAATCCCAATTCTTGGCTCTCTTTCTCTCTGTGAGGCTTTACAGCAAGCCTTCAGTCACTCAGCTTCAGTGTTCTTGTGTCTGTATAACATGTGGTGTGCCCTTGTTACAAATCTGGGTGTGTCCTGTTATTTGTGAAATGTCAGAAGAGGGTTGGATTGACCTTGTTACACATAATAGAGGTTGAGAGCAGGTTAGAAAAAAGTCCAGGGACTCAAGAAGATCAAAGTCCCTAATTTCCATGGTATAAAAGCCACACCCAGCCTAGGGACTAAAACCACTAATCAATGTGATCATATAAATACAAAAAGTGATCAGCATCAGTAATCTATAAGATTCCTCAGTCAATAGAATAGTATAGTATATAGCTAGGTTGCACTATAGGAGTCCCCAGCTCAAATCATTTGACTGGGCCCCCATTTGCTTCAGTTCATTTACAGCAATGTGTGGAAACCTTGGAATTATGCAAGAAAATCCAAGGCATGGTGGCAGTTAGATATGGGTGGCCAGTGGCCAATAACTATGGAAAGCATCACAACCATGGTCACATGAGATGCCTTATATGGGTCAGCTTCTCAAAGAGATCTTTGGCATCATAAATATTCATGAGCTTAGTCACCAAACAATTCTACGTATAGGTATGAATGCATAAATGTAGAAACACATGTGTGATACTACATAGTGCTGTGACTTGTGAACTATCAGTCATCAATCTCAAAATCATTATCACTAATGGACCTCTCATTGGAGAAATCAGAAAGACATATGAAGGGCTGCCCATTGATATCATCTCCAATATTTGGTTCATTATCTTGTGTCATATCTGCCCAATCTGGATTCTCAGATCCAACTCTGGACTCAACTCTGGATCCATCTTTTTCAACTTCTGGTGCATTCTTGATGAGTCCACACCTCCAACATTCTAGACACTCTGTATTTAGTCTTCCTTGTTCTCTATCTCACATTCCATTCTTCATTTACAGTACATAGCCACTAACTTCACTTCTATCTGCTCTCCATCCCTGTACTTCACTTAGGAGCATAGCTCTGGCCTACTTAGCATCTGCACTCTGGACTATTATTAATACCTATATTTTACACCCATATATAAGTCTCTGTATTTCTGTTGTAGATACCTTAGTTTGAATATTGACTTGGATAGTCTCTGTTACACTTGATCCTGAAGGGTCAAATGAGGACTTGGTGAAGGTCCTAAGACTTGAGACAAGAGAATACCTCACAGATGGCAAGTTCAATGGTTTGTTCTAGCACATGCTAGATGGAAGACTTCTGTTACAAATGTTGAAATGCTGCACCACTGGCCTCAGCCTTACAGGCTTCTATAAGCCTGGTGAGGGAAAGATGGAAGGATGAGCTCATGCATACTCAATTACCCAAAGTTGTTAGCCAAGGATAACAGGTGGTCAAAGCTGGGGACATTAGCTGAGTTATCTATGTTTATATAGTGCTAGCTACTATGCATGGACCATAGGGTCCATGGGGTAAATTACTATACATGGTTAGACTATGGTACATGGTTGTGAGAGAGTTCCCACCAGGGAGGGCAGTAATTAAAAGGGTGCATAGACTGTGAGGCATGACATTATATGATGTCATAGTCTAGATCCTGTCATGTGACCAGTTACATGACAAGAAAAGGAAAGGGAGCAAAGTGGTGCATAAAAACCTCCCAGTGAAGCAGGTGGGCCAAGGACTATCCCTTGTAGTCAGGATGGGATGCAGGCAAGAGCTAAAGCACTCACTCAAGTGTGAAGTGAAGACATGAAAATAGGAATAGGATTATAAATGCCAAGTAGGTCTAAGCTAAGGAGACATTGATACTACTTGGTGAGTTTATATACAAGGAGAAAAGGGGGGTGAATAATCATATAGAAATGAAAAGAGCACTAAAGTATAATGGGCTGACTGAGCATTGAGTCAGTGAGCCAATGGTGAAAAGAGATCAATGAGTAAGCATAGAACATCAGAGAATTCAGGAGAACAATTGAACATGTGATTGGGGAACTACAAGCTTAGTGTAACAAGAACTAAGTGAGGAGATAGATAAGTCCAAAGAAGGAAAAAGAGTAAAATGGAGCAATAAATTGTAATATTATCCCCCTTTTAGGGTGTAGAGTCCTTGACAAATACTAGAAATCAGTGTATAAGGGGCCTGGAGAGTCCATGATGTTACCCCACCCAACCTTGTCAATGACATCTTTAATGTCAGCAGAATTTGGAGAGGGTGCATGAGATGCAGGGACCAGGATGGGATACCACAAGTTCCAAGGGCAGCATGGATTGTAGCAGGGTGGTTGGATTGAGAACAGTGAGGGTGATGATGGCAGGAAATAGGGAGAGCAATGGGAGTGGTGAGAGGAGCTAGACAAGGATGAAGATGGTAGGGGTGATTGATAGGTATGGAAGGTAATCCAGTCTGGGCATTTGTATTGGGGGTGTCTGGGTTTCCAAACTTTACAAGTGGGGTAGATATAGAATAAGCAGTTGGCCCTCCAATGCCTGAGACAGTGGCACTTGTGACAGGTTTTATCATAGAGAGGGTGATTCCTTGGGAGAGAAAAAATGTATTTCTGCCAAAACTCAACTTCTTCTCAAGGACTTCATCCATTGGGGTATATATAGTGCTAGCTGATGACAGTTACATAAATATGACATAATAAAACCTTTATCAAATTTATGTAAGTACTTTACAGCATGCTAGGGTCTAATATATGTAATCAAAACTTAAAGTCAAAAAACTGTCCCAATGAGTGATGATTTTAAAATGACTGCCATTTCATCAAATATCATTCAAATCCTTTGACCCTTGACCCAATAGAAAGCCAGGAGTAGGTACTATATTTCATACACTCACCATATTACATAAGAATTAGTGGTTATTGTGTTTTATTGCATTTAGTGAAAAACATGCAAACATTGGGACAGTTTTTTGAGCCACTGTATCCAGGTAAGTCATGTCTGGGTCATCTAATTCTGCTGCTTGCTAAAGGTTTGTGATAATTGCATGCAGGTAGGTATTATTCATGAAGATGCACATGCATGCCTCTTTCCACACTGGCTGTTCTGAATCCACTATGCTTTGGTGAGCTGCATCTAACCTTTCTATAATTCTTTTCTATTCATTTCTTCTTTTGTAACAGCTGGATTCAGCAGGTCATATTGAGAACTGCCTATTTTCACTTTCAAGCCTCTAATAAGTCCATGCTTCACTGTATTTGTACTATCTTGTTTTTGTTCTTATCATAATATCTTCATAGTTATTTTCTTCCTTATTCTTTCCCAGCCTAATGTTCTAGTCACTTATTGCTTTTGGCCCATTTCACATTGTGAGGTTGCAATATAAATATTACTCCTCAGACTCTTGTGAACACCACCCAACTATTGTTCTCAGTTCCCACTCATATTTGTGATGTCTAACCTTGAATTTGTGTCTCAGTTCACCAAGGATGCCATCATTAAGGAGGATCTGCACTATGAGCATCCTGCTTGTGGTGCTCTCATTCTAAAAAGGAATCCCTGGATCTACATGTTGTAATTTCCAAATTGGGATGTGGCAGTGTGTGTACTGCTTATGTAATCATCCCTACATCACACTTAGAATACCTTAGTTTTACCTTAGTGATTAGCTACTAAGCCTACTACAGAGCCAAGCCAACCCTTTTTCAAAAGGTTATGAGCCCCACTTGCACTTAATAGCCAAGTGAATTCACTTGCAAATGGATTTTTTTAACAACTCCATTGAACTTTCCTGCAATGGCAGCAATTGGATGGAATGGTGCGCAGCCACCATGGAAGCCATAGAAGTGCACAGACTGTGAGATTACCTCGATGGACCAATGGCTAGGCTATGGCAAGGGTAGCAGACACCCACCTGGGTCCCAGGTGTGGGTGTTTCCCAGGTGCGGGTGTGGGTGGGCTACTCTGACACCCATACCCCTACCCGCACCCATGCTCGGGTAGCAGTACCCCTACATGTTGAAATCCATGACCAAATACTACTTAAACTCTAACAAAATTAACGAATGGAATGGAAACCTTATGTGAAATGTAAGGCCCGAGCACAGCTTATGTGTCCCTGCTCCGAAAATTTGTCTTTGGCTTTACAACCACCTTCCACTCCCTGCTTGATTCAAGCCATGCAGTTGGG
>JBBPKT010000310.1:0-23780 GCA_038089395.1 Pulveroboletus frians | reverse complement strand
AGAAGGCAGGTTTCGAGTGCCACGAAGACAGCAAGTCGTATACTCTCTGGCTGGTCAAGAACCCTGACGAGGCCGAGGATGACCACAATGAGTATGGTTTCTTCCTCTTGTCGCCGCATCTACTAATATCCATAAAGGCTTCGACGAGACATAGGGTTGGCACTCTGCCACGTCCTGCTGAAGACCTATGGCCCAGACGATGTGTTACTCCTGGCCTCGTTATTCGCGATGAAGGATGACAAAGTTCAGCGCTATTATCCCCCGGAGTCAAAACCTGCTCGTGATGCCAAAGGTTGGCTTTGTTGATAGTGTAACCTTTCGACCTGATCACCATTGGTGTTTAATAGACACGTCCAAGGATACGCCCAAGGTCGAGTTCCAGTTTCCGCTGCCTCCACTCATACCAAAGCGCTTCGGGAAGCCCGGAGTACGCACTGTGAAGACTGTCGGCAAGCAAGTCATATCTGCAGAGGATGGCAAGTATATCGATACCCCCTGCCTGATGCATTCCTAACAAGTTCCCGTCATTAGAGGCGGAAAGGGCGATCTCGTCGTTGTATTCGGCTCTGGGTGACGACGTCGTCGGATCTGCTGCACGGATTCGACCACAATCGTCTGGTGGCAAGAAACACAATTATTGTAAAAGGGCCCATGCGATTAGGCTAAAAGAGAGAAGTGCGTCATCGATCTATTTTCTGAGCCTGGACCCCATAACTGAAATCCAAACCTTAGAGGAGCTCAAAGACGAAGCGACACAAATCGCGTTTTTCCTGGCACGTGAGTATCCTCGAGACTGTACCGTTGAGCCATTCAAATACACGTGAGTAGGGGATGCAAAGTGTCAACAACCACCACCGTTTGCCCTCGGAGAATTTGCAGAGCTCGTCTCAAGGTTGGCTTCAGTATTTGACATAAAAGATCCCTCGGCGGCCTGCTTCATTTTCTGGAAAGACACGGATGACGATCTAATGGCCTTCAACCGGGACCAAAAGTATATCCTTTTCAATCTGGCACATTACTACAAATTCTGTGAGTCACTTCCCCGCTGCACTTCAAGCTGTAGACTGATGAAAACATGCAAGTCTATAACAAGGGTCTCGAAAGGAAGAAAGTTATCATTGACTGGTAGGTCGATCGAACTGGTGCATGCAAGCCGCTGGTCTCAATCATGTTAGGTATCTCATCATGGCGCACGAAATCGCACACAACTGGACAATGGAACATGACGAGTATCATGGACTACTCTCAGCAAAATTTGCTATCCAGTGCCTTCCCGCTTTATACAAAGAATACGAGGACATTCCATGGGAGAATGCGAAAAAACAGCCACAAAGTACCTAATATTCCCATCCGACTAGTTAGCAGCATCCTTGGTTATCTACGTGAACATCTAGATCTCAGTCATGTCGAATTGCTTTGGAAGTATGGACACTAGCATCAGTTTCTTTTTCTTTTCGATGTACTCTGTTTGATAGGAACTTATTTATGTGTTGGGGTTCAGTGAAGGGTTTGGTGACGACATGTGGTATCCCGGTGCGGAGCATCTCGCAGATAAAGGCAGTGATATAGGTTATCTGGCGAACAAGCGCAACAAAAACGGCCTTACCAATGCCGTGTCCGACTTCCCGCGTCAGCCTATATGCGCTGAAATGACGGTGATCATTGAATTCACGACCGACTCAGGAACGAAAAAACAACCTTGGGTGAGTAAACCAAAGTGGGATGGGGACGCGGTCAATGTGAGGATGACTCAGATGCTCCGATTCATGTTCTCTTGTTGCGAGCAGTGTTTTTGAGAAAACGAACGATCAGTGTTATTGAAGCATGAGGTGGAAGGGCATGAGATGAAAAAACGAATACGCCGAGAGTTGAGAGTGACGTGAGGCACTGCCCTCCGACGAGTGATCGAGTAGAAGACGATGAACGCTGCAGGGGGTACACCAGATAGCTACTTACGCTTCGTTCGCTGGCGTTCCTCTCATGGCGAGTCCAAAGAAAAGAGGCAAGCAGAAGGGAGGCGCGGAGGACTCGGGTACGCATCCGCAGATTCTGTTGTCACTTGGGGGTGACTCACCTCCAGATCGTACGGTAGGGCGAGTGAACGAACGCACTCGTTCCCTTGCCTAGAAAAATGACAAGAACGGCATGAGAGATGACCGACATGGTGTCTTGTTGTCTCATATCGTCAGAACGCTGTGTGATCTCAGCTGTCCATGTTAACGTCAGTGGTCCAGTTTGATGAAGGGGTCCATGTATCATAAAACCACGGCGGCTCACTCGAATAGTCAATCATCATTTGATAACAGAACCAGAATTGGCTGTTTGGCAATTCTGGATCCATCGTCAAATCCAAGATGATTCGTTGGCTTCCAAGAGCTAGTTGCAGCAGGCAGTCCACAACACAACCCGGGCATTGTGGAAGCCTGCTACATTAAACGGTAGGAACACTAAAGGCAGCGACTGGACCAAGCGATACAGGGAACTATGAGGTACGAGACAAGGAAGGGACGACTACCTATGGCAGATATATGGCGGCGCACGTGACTGTATCCCGAGCCAGCCTATATGCGAGCTAGTCATAGTCCCATTCACCACTATTATTTACAGGGAAAAGTCCTATAGTCTATCATAGAGACCAAACAGAGCGTCAAAAAGAGCTCATAAAAACATCGAAACAGCCCGATCGAATCAGTCAGTAGATAGAGTCACACCCTCGGCAGCGACGTCGCCTCCCGATCCTCAACCCAATGCGTCGGCATCGGCACACTCGGACTATCGTGCTCGATAAACGGTTCATCCTCCCTGGCGTCCCTGTGATCCCCAAGGGCCAAGGGCGACGACGATAATTTGGATTTCGGTAGCTTGCCGACCTTGGACGGTGACGGGCTCGATGGAGGCACAAAGACGGGTACGTAGGCGGTGCCGTCGAACGGTGGGTTGTAACGTGCTGAGTGGCCATTCTTACGTGCGTGGCCGGACGGTAAATGGGACGCGTTGGCGGGATCGGAGGATTGTCGGTAGTACGCGAACGCGAGGGCGACGAACAGCAACCCGAGTACTAGATCCAAACGTCAGTTCAGATTCACGCACGTCCAAGATAGGTAGACCACGGCTCACGGGACGCAAGAGCGAGGGCGATGATCTCCGCCCACGAATCGTGGGTCCAGTGATCGTTGCAGTCTAGGGTGACATTGTCACGACCATGGTCAGGTAAACGACGGATATTGTAAACGCACACTGGATCGCTTGGTCCTCGTCCAGGTGGTTATCCGGACCCGAACTCCAAAGCCCGAAGATCTGGAAAACGCATGAGTCATGGCAAACAAGGCAATGATGCCAAGGCACAAACCGAACCGATAGTCCCCGTCTGCGCAACCGTGATGCATTCCTTGATCAAATCAGACTAGGGCCAAGGTGAGTGGCGAAAGACGTAACCACAAAGGTCTACATGCCTTGAGCGAAGAGTGCGTAATGATCCTCATGACTCCAACGCCGATCACGAGCAACGTACTAAATGCACAGAGGAACGCATATATTCTTATCAGCGCGAGTCGTCTCTACAACCCATCGTGGTGTGAATCGCGGTTCCTTGTAAAGGTTGGACGAGAAACCTACCGTCACCGCAGCAACGATCCCAAATAATTGGAAAGCGCCCGCGACGGCGAACATCACACCTTGCGCGATTGCCAATGGAGCCAGCTTGGGCAAATTGTCTAGAGACAAACACGTCATCCTTCCGCACGCGCGCATTCGGTATGTCGACCTACTACTGTCGACGACATGGAGTTGCTCAAAGGATGAGACCTAGAAATCGCAGGTCGGACAAGTGGGGAACTCAAGAAAGTGATTGCATACAGTCCTGAAATGGACATCTATGTCTGAGCATGTGGTTCCACTCGAGGAGTTGCGATGAACGCTCACCATGCAATAGCCCAGATGGCTGTGATAAGCGACACTATGCGACACGATGAGTACGTCCATACGAACGCAGAGACACGACGGACCTCCAATGACAACAGGTTTCAGATCTCTCCGATAGAATCTCGTCAGATAACGATACGCAGGCGGCGCATCTGCGAGAACAGTCAATCAATTCTAGAAGGGCTGGAACAACAACTCACCTGTTGGCGGCGTTCGTAATTTCATCATACGCATCGTTCAATGGGGGAATACAGTCGTGAAAGAAGGTCGTGGAGTGGGTGCTTAAAAGAGACGAGCACGCCCCATCCATCGGTGCAGGCAGTGAGCGCCACGCACACAGCACGAGTTGTGCGTTATCACAGTTCCTACGCCATCGAGTACTGCCCGGTACGTAGTTATGCCTTGTTATTCAAGTATTTTGACAAGCTGTCGGCTCGGCCAAGGTCCTACCCCTGCTGATCTAATCGGGATCGTGACGGAAAAAGGCAATGAGGAATACACGTGCGCGCCCTGACGCAGGGCCAAGCCCGGGAACGATGGAAAGAACTGGTAGCAAAAGCAACGCGCAGCGACAAGACAGACAGGAAAAGGGGGATCGGAGGGTGGCCATACAGGAGGCGGTGTTGTGGTGATGACCATGATGCCCCGGGAGCGACTCGACCGACTGGAGTAGCTACTTAATCCGTAGCCGCTGGTGCACAGGGAATGGACATAAACCTACTGGATGTAAAAGGCACGGGGGAACAGATCACGGAAGAAAGACTGTGCCGTCGCACATCCTGGTCTGGCGTTCGTCAAAGGCTCGGCTCCGCGTTGCTAGCGTGCCCACGTTCTTGAGATAAGTCCAAAGGGAGGCGTGCTGATGTGTGGCGGACATTGGCGCTATCCGCAGAGTAGGAGCCAGGCTAGGCATTTGGGGCGCGAGAATTCTGATAACGTTGACCATTTCGACGCGTCTCTGGCAGGCTCCTTCACACCGTCACTGAGAGGGGGCAAGGTTAATTCCAGGTGGCTGTGAAGAATTCAGACTCAGCCATGCTTCACAGCCGCAAATGCTGACTAAAGCTTCTTCCTGCACTTGGCCGCCGACATGGTGCTAAGTGCTCTCAAATACAGCCTGGATGAAATGGCTATCAGCATTCTTCATCTGTGATATGACAATGGGTGAGCAGTTCGTGTAGGACTTATACAATATCTGATTATGTAAGCATCAGACTCTAGTAGGAATAGTTTCCATGCATTACACCTTAGTAACTGTCTATCACAGTCTACTGAGGTGAGCCACCCCTTTACATAGTCTTATCCTTTCACTCACATACATTAGACCTACTGTGTACTATAGGTATTGTGGAATATAGTAACTGTCTATCACAGTCTATTGAGACCTACTGCATACTATAGTTTGTAATTCACTGCCCTTGATATAAGATGAGGCTGATGTCAGAGTGCTACTTGGATATCTCATATGCCACTTATACTTGTACACATTATTGGAAGCCCAGTGTATCACAGTTTCAGTGCTGTGTCCCAGATGGATCCCTTGATTCCTTGTTTGATATTGCAATCTTGCCTTGAATACACTTAAGGGACCAAGGTACATGTCAGAAAGTAACTTGGGTGCTGCAATTGTCTCTTTAGTGCCCTTCTGTCCTTGAACTCACAGGGGATGGTTTTGTGACACTTTGCAAGTGTATATGTACCTTTTTGCAACAAATGTCATATACCAAACTTGTTTGGCTGCTCATTCACTTATATAAAGTTCACTGATAAAGTACCATTTCTTGCTTACATGATGAAAGGGATGGTGGAGGTGAAGTATTCATATGTATGTCTTACAATCATGGATAGCTCCCTGATTGCCTATACTGCTACATATACATACATTCTTGTTTTCCAACTCATGCAAATATTCAAGTGGATAGCAAATATGTAAGTAAGCCCTTAGTTTTGTATGTATTAGTAAATCCAACCAAATAACAATTATCATAATTGATCAAACAGATTGAAAGATGGATTATCCACTATCACAACTCTGGTCCTATATTTAGACAAAAGAAAAAATTACAGTGAGAAAAGTATTATCTGCTAAGGAAACCATGAGCATACCTTGCTTGAAAGGACAGTTAGAAAACCAACTTTCTAGGTTAAAGTGCTCATCCAACCACCTTTTCAGGATACTGATGAACTCAGCATGTAAAACCTCTGTTTATAATAATGAGCTACTACCTGGACACCATATACTATTTAAAAAGATGGTAAAATATTTCTTGATCAGATATTTTACTAGGTTATGCAACTTCTTGGGCCAACAGATTGAAAGATGGATTATCCACTATCACAACTCTGGTCCTATATTTAGACAAAAGAAAAAATCACAGTGAGAAAAGTGTCATCTGTCAAGGAAACCATGAGCATACCTTGCTTGAAAGGACAGTTAGAAAACCAACTTTCTAGGTTGAAGTGCTCATCCAACCACCTTTTCAGGATACTGATGAACTCAGCATATAAAACCTCTGTTTATAATAATGAGCTACTACCTGGACACCATATACTATTTAAAAGATGGTAAAATATTTCTTGATCAGATGTTTTACTAGGTTATGCAACTTCTTGGGCCAATTATCATGCAGACAACATGTGAGTTCAGCATATTAAATAACAGCAGCCTCTGTGATCATGGCAAGCTTTTGCAATTCTATAAGCTCTGCATTGCATTTGCCCAGTTAGTGCAGATTTCTGATATAGATAGTTGCCCAAGTCCAATAGCTTGGACAACCCCATGTGTATCAGCTTCTTGTGGCTCCATATAGGAAAGTAGCCTGGCATAGGAAAAAAAGTGTTAGAAACAACAACTCTGAACTTCTTTGAGCATTCCTATCCAACTCCAAAAAGTCCTAATATCTTTTACACAACTTCTGTAGCTCTGGATTTAGAAGTTGCAAGGCTCTATGGATATCACCAGAACAGAGCCAGATGTGATCAATCACACTGGCCACATAACTGGTTTACAGTGACTTCAAAAACTGTTTCAATATTTAGTAGTTTTATAGTGTACATAAAATAGTAGTTGCAGGCATGGAAATTTCATTTAGTGTTGGTGGGATCATGTGATGTACCAACTCTCAGCTACCTGCTGACCTAATACTTATGTAATTCAGCCCTGGGCATGCAGAGATACATATATTTTAAAACAGGAATACCATTGGAACATTTTTAAGCCTTTAATGACAATTAGGATATCTAATATATATTAGTACTTTGTATATTCTCATTTGGCTTTGAGAACTGCCTGAACCCTTCTAAGCATACTCTCAATCAACTTCTGACACTCCCCAGATACTATATTCTATTCCTTCACCTCGGTTTTTTTTCACAATTCTTGAATTTCATCATTCATACTTTGAAAGCCTTCTTTTGAGGTGACTCCATAGGTATTCAATAGGGTTTAAGTCAGGATACTGTGAAGGCCAAACCATAGTCCTGAATTCTTGCTCCTTTAGTCAGGTCTTAATTTTTTTGCAGGTACATATACTTGGAGTTATTGTCTTGTTAAAAGATGATGTCAGAAGGATTGAGACTATAATTCTGCAGCATACTTAGCAGATCCTCCTTTAAAATTTGGAGGTATAAATCCCTATCTATCCTACCATCAATCTTGGCAGCATAGCCAACTCCCTTCTAACCATATTATCATAAAACCTCCCCTAAACTTGAGAGTTCCCTATCACTAAGCCCCTCACCTGCTTTTTTCTATGCTCACTTATGCCTATCTGGCCCTAGGTGATTGATTTTGGTTTTATCAGATCATATTATCTTTTTCTAATCATCTATATTTCAATTCTTGTGGGCATAAGCAAAGTCCAAGCAAGCTTTATGATATCTAGCAGAGAGAAGGGGTCATTTGAACTTGACCATAGCCTTCATACCAGATTTCTTTTGTGAAGATGAACTATATTGGTAGAGAAAGGCTGGTTAATGTTAATGATATTAGAGTGTTTTGGTCACCTGAACAGCAGTCTCAGCCTTTTCAGAGGTAATAAGATGCTGAGCATAGTAAATATTGGTAGGAGAAAGCTTGGATAGATAATCTTTAGTAGATTTTTGAAGTGTAGAACACTGAGAGATTGTATAATGGTAGTAATTGAAAAAAAAGAAGTGTGAGAGCCAATTCAAACTCAGATATAATGTTTACATATGTATATTTGTTTGTATGTCAAATAAACACCAACTATTCTACTATTTACCAAGGATTTTACTACCATTATCAAAGGGTACAAAACTGTTATAATAGTATATGTGAATTAAAATGGATATATTTCTGCAGCATTCAAACATGGTCATATGACTCAGGTACAACATTTGTAGCCAAGGGTTAGTAGCTCCCATGTCTCCACTAAAGCTAAGTGAAATTCCCACACATTCAGATATTACATCACACACACTACAAAAGCATCAAATATTGAAACAGTTTGCATCTCACTGTATTTTAATTTTCTAGAGAAAAAATAATATATTTTTCACTTTCCCTGATCTTTCTAGGAAGATTGCTTTTTAACATGATCTATGGTAGTCCATAGTAGTTCTGGTACATTAGAATGTCTATCTAGTGAAACATTGGAATTATAGGAACCAAATACTTTTACTATAGTATACTCCCTTGTAACCCATACTTTTTTGGCTTCCCAGACTTGGTTTGCAGAGATTTCAAAGTATAACCCATGACCTATGACCTATACCAATTTGAGAGTGGGATAACCCATAGGTTACATCTATGTAAGTTCTAAATCAGGTATATAAGTTATATAGTCAGTACTTGGTAGTCCTAACATCACATCAATAATACAAAATATTTTATTTCACACCATCATAAAATCTGTTGACTTGCTAAAAAGTTTGAAGAAGCTACAGGGGTTAGGGTTAGGGGTTCTCACAGAATATTGCATTTAGTGCAAAATAGGCAAACATCTAGATAGTATGGGATAAAAGGTACTCATACCTCAAACTGAGTATAGAAGCAAGAAGGTTAATACAGTGGCTCAAAAAAAATTCCATTCTGTACATAGTATTTCAGTTGTTTTGGTCCATCTGGCAACAGCTGAAGTAAGTTCTTTTACACTTGGCACTGTTCTCCCTCTGATGTACTGTAACTCCAGATTGCTCTAGACTTACTAATTGCACCTTTCCAGACTTTGGAAATTTTGTCAGGTTATGAGCCCCACTAGTGCACTCTGATCAAAGTAACTCAACTCACACATTCCTCAGTGCAACCCAGACATACATATTCTGTCACCTTGGCTGCTCACCACCATCAAAAGCAATCTTTCAAATGTGTCATGTCATCTAACATAACATAACATCAGACAGCATCTAAAGTGACAAGATCCTAATTGGACCTGAAACCTTCTCATTATGGAAGGTGAAGATCACTTAGAAACTTCAAACTAGCAGGCCTATGGAGTTATCTCTGGCACTGTTAAGACTGGAATCTGGATCTCTGAAAGGTAACCCTGAAACTCCAGAGTTCAGACAGGACTTATTGAAGGGGCATACTACTAACATGCTACCAACTACAAAATATGCCTAAACACACTCACCAATGCTTTTACAGTGCACAAGGCACAAGTCCCTCAAGTTCCTCCAGCCCCTCTGGTCACACACTCAGGTCACTCCCTTGAGCAGGTGAGCATGAAGGTATATCTATATTTTATGTTCACCACATTTCTGAAAAATGGTTAGATCACCTCTATGCTTAGTATACATACATATGTCCAACAATAAACTCAAGTGGCTCCAATCCTACTTTGACAGCTCCAATGCAGCCCATAGTGATAAGCCAATTACCATCCCCTTTGTCAAAGCCCCAAAGTAAGTCTGTGAACATGATAAACATGACCTCATAACAATCTAACCATATTTTTTTTTTTACAGTGACAAGCCCATCACTGTGCCCACTATCAGATCCCTGAAGTGGGTCCATGAATGTGATGAATGGGAAATTGACCATGAGTGACAACTATGACATTGCAGAGGAAGAACAAACATTTCAAGAATTATTTAATGTGTTCATAAATTACACTGCTCTTGATTCATTTGCTGTGACTGGCAGTGAAGGTGAGTCTCCCACCACCAATTATTTTATATCACTGACTATTTCTGTAGAAATTGCAACTTTTCCACCTCCATTGCCACCCCTGACTGATCCTGGAGATATACATCAATATGATCTGCTATTAATGGAAGCAGTCAATCTCTTAGATCAAGATTTCTATATAGTCATTGCACACAGTATGTGGTTTCATTGCTACTATTTAGTGATCATATGACTCTACACCTGTTCAATTGTGCACTACTGACTTTGGATATGATGGACTAATATGTAATATAACCTACCAGGGAAAAATTGTTCAATGACATTGAGCAAGAAGACCAATGTGTTGATGAGAAACAGCTTTATGCCAACATATTGAAGGGCAAGATTGAGCCAAAGCAGATCTATAAAGGTGTCAGTGGCAAGACACAAGTCAAGGCAGGTGACTATGATGCTAGTCCACAGTTTATCATCCAGACTGCTATTGAAATTGTTGTGAGCTGTTACTGTCTAATAACCTTTATTCATTCCACTCCAAGGAGGTTGAATGGGCCAAGACTGCATAGGGCCTGGCTTGTTGCAACTATGAGATAAGACTGTGCATATGTCACTGTTCTATCAAAACTGGTAGGTTTATGGATCCACTACAAACAGCACATTTACCTTTTCATTGCAGATCACTGCTTGGACCACAAAATTATGGGGCCAGTTCAAGTCAAGGGCCTGCTCAGTCATTGCTAGTGTATATAGATTCAAGACTGGATCTGATACCTACATATATAATTGAGCAAAATTGTGCACAGTTTATTAAGTTGAAAAGTGACTTTTTATTCATCTTCTATGTGGGTCCAACTTAGTCAGGTGCTGGATATATTCAATGCAGTAGTGAGAAGACACATAGACCATCTCATGATGAATACATGGAAATCTACAAGATACCAGCCATTTAGCAAGTGATCAATGAAGTGTTATTCAAGAGTAAGGCAGATGACAGAATATATTGGGAAACATATTACAATCCTTTTCCTGTCATAGGATTTGCCCTTGCTATCACTGCAGTAGGCTTTATTTCATGTCTCAGCCATTTTACTTATGACTTATCTCAGATTGAGTGTGCAATTAACAAATGGGAACCAAGCACTTGAGAAATGATTGCATTCAAAGAACATAAATACTCTGTGACATTCAGGAGCCATTTAGCCTTGCTTGAGGAATTTAAGACTGTGACTACATTAATTAGCCTACTTGTGAGGATTCTGCAGCAAGTATATAACAAAGGGTGGTAAGTACATCACTATGATCACTTTTCAACTGAATAATGCTAGCACCAAGGTTAGTGCATATGCTAGGGTCACAATTACTGGCATACAGATGAAGGAATCAAAGGGAGATATCATGCCTTTGTGAACACCATGAAGAAGTATGCATGCACTAAAGGCTTTGCAAATCAGCATATCAATACTGACTCAGAAACTGACATGGCTACAGGGGATAAGCAGATGGAGTTGAGTATCTGAATCTAGATGATAAAGAAAGTGAGGTCAAGAATGCTGATGAGTCTGATAAGTGAGTGGGAGATTATTTTTATCAATGGACACTAGAGTTTTTTGTGATGCAACATTCTCAACTATGTTGAATGTGATACAAGTGGTATTTCAGCTACATTGTTCAATATATCATTTTTGGGCTGAGTAGTCCTGCTTCTATGAGATCTATGTGGTGTGAAAAATTCCTGATTGCATGGTGTGTAGCATATATGTATACTGTGGGCATAATATCCTACATTGTGCAATATAGGCATGGTAGAAATACTGGACCTACATATGTAGATGGACCCACATCACTACTCTCAACATGTCCATCATGTGGACACTCCAATTTTGATTGCTCCCTACTGGATTGCTCTTCCCATTCAATGTTCCATCTATGGTAGCCTTACAGGGAAAAAATGCAAAGGCATTTAGGTTTATTGAGGATCAATTACTATTGTATCATGTGTATCTATTGAGGCTGCTACATAGTGTTATATATGTATAGGGGGGATGTTAATGGGTGCAATCAGGATTACATATCCTACATAGATTACTGTAGGCTGAGTGATTTTTCCAGATGTGCTTGACTTACATATGACAACTCATATTTCTCAAGTCTTTGCAAAAAAAAGATGACCACTTGATAATGAATATTGATGAATGAGGACCCTTATCTCACAGCTTGCTAGATGCTATTGCATAGAGATTTATATCTGCCCTACTGTACTAGGATCAATATCAGATAATCAATTGCCATTATTTCATAGCAAAACTGGGATTATAGTGGTATCTAGACAGATGGAGGAAACCTGATATGTTGTAAATGAATATGTATGTCAATGTGTTATAGGAGCAATTGTTTTTCACATCTAATGGGTGGAACTTCCAGTGATACTGAAGTACTGATGGATGCTATAGGGCATCAGGCAATTTTACCTTTTCTGTGTTCACATGAATGAGATGATATTGAATGAGCAGTTTCTCTGATAAATTCTGCTGGAATGCATAATACTGCATCTCAAAGACCTTGATTCACTTATCCATAGTTCACTCATGGATACTAAAATATCTGTAATCATAGCGAGATTGTCATATCCCTTAGAGATTTTTGTAATACTTGTGGTCACAAACTAATATACATGTATAGTATGGGCAATATTTCTAAACCAGGTAATCTGGTTGTGGACATACCCCACTTAGTCCAACTTTAACAGCTTTCACATCTGACTGCCTATATGATACCTACAGCAAGGAGATTTGATAAAAAAAGGGGTCCTGGGACTGCTGTTATAATACTATGGCTACTAAAACATGAATGGACACAGTTAATTAACCAGAAACTGAACTTGACATGTCAGAATACATGTCAATCCAGAAAATAGTGGTGTGTTTTTTCATTGTACTCAATCTTTTCAGTCCTCATATTGCCACATATGCATAGCAAAATATGACCAACAGCAAATACAACGATAATATCACAGTGGATATTCCTGTTCACACTATCAGTAACCTCTCCCCTGTCAAGAAGATGGCCTTACATCAACAACTACATAGATCAGACACATATATGTATGCTGGTAGATAAAGCAATTGCACATAAGCTGGCCAAGGCATGATATCTGATGTCTGATATTGCTGACCATATTCTTATATGGCCAGTATTGACAGAGCTAGCAAGAGATATCTTGCATCAATTTGTGCATAATTGTGTTGTTTATGTTTTTTTTTTCAGAAAAGGATCATCACAACTATGAAAATTGAGAGATGCCTCTGGACATAGGGTCCAATGAGGTTGAAAATGCTATTCATGAGGTGTTTTAGGATGCAGATGAGCAAATTTGCATCAAACTGGACATCAAAGACAATGATGAATGGCTGGAATAATTATCAGGGAAGACAAAGAGGAAGAGGAAACAGATTTAGGTGGGTGGTAAAGGGGAAGCAGAAGATAAAGAACTACTTATTTAGATAGACCACATTTCCAAAAAAGCCCATTTGTGAGGATTAACTGGTGTTGTTCCTCAATGACATCACTGACTGTGCTTTTAAATTCACAGAATTCAGACTTAATTTTGCCATTGCTTTGCAGCTCCCCAGAACAAAACTCACACTGTATCACTATCATATAAGCCAGATGGCAAGGATATGTGACCTGACTTTGTTTTATTACTCATTGAATTATTAATGGATGCCTTCAGTGCCATAAATTGGAGGTATATGAACTTCACTGCATCACATCTGGTTGGTAAGTCAAAGAACAGGGACTTTGCAGTGGGAGTTGAATAGGTATAATGGTATATATGTGATTTGAAGCATGCATAGCTATAGGTGTATTATGTGCTTGCAGTGACAATTATGAGAGACAGGGCAGTATTCTTGCATGAGAAGGTCAGTGGCACAGAGTATCTGGAACTGATACTTGGAAATGGCTGTGAGTGCATTGAGTTGATCTGGATTCTACTAGGGCTTGTTTTGACTAACATGGTAGACCTAGGACACAATCCAGACGTGCTCATGGAAAGGAGAGAATAAGCATGCATGGTCAGAAATGTTGCTTACTGTTTGGTCATAGAGGGCTCAATGATATCAAAAGCTGTATTGCAGAAGGCCAAGAAAGGGCCTGTATACTCAGTGCCAGATCCTATCTCACAAAAGGCAGCTTTGAAAGTGAGTCTCACTATCATATTCATATTACCTTGGCTACTATTTGTTGTATCATTCTCAAAAAGAACCCACTCCAAGATTGAGAATAGCAAGAAGAAAGAGATACAGCCAAAAAATGTAGGACTAGGCAAAGTGTCATGAATGAAGTAAACCACTTTGTGTTCCTCCTGGTCACTATATATGACTATGATTGCCTTAGTGTCTTATTTACTGCCAGCTCAATGTTGTGAATGCTAGGAGCGACACACCACCAGCCTCAGCTTCACAGGCTATTACTGAGCCTGGTGAGAGAATAAATGAGAAGAACAAGCTCAAGCACACCAATCACCCAGCTAAAGAGCATAGATAACAAGTGGTCAAAGTTGGGGACACCAGCTGAGACACTTGGGTTTATATACTATGGACAGGTGCACATGGACTATAGGGTCTGTGGGAGAAACTACTATACATGGCTAGCTAAAGTACACGAATATGAGAGAGTTCCCACCAGGGATGACGAAGATTAAAGGGGCATGTCAACTATGAGGCATGACATCATATGATGTCATGGTCTGGGCCTGGGTCCTGTGACTGGTCACATGACCAAGAAAAGAAAGGGGCTGAAGGTGGTTCGTAACACTCAATCAATGGAAGAGAAACAATGATGTTTTATGTTATGGATCCCAAGGATAAAGGGAAGCTACTCGCATTGAAGATAGCATGACAGGATCATGAGTGCATGGTGGAACAAGATATGGTGATGAAAAAGGTGATGAATTCAGAACATCACCCCAACTTGATTATGCTAGTCAGATATAGTATCTAGTATCTCATTTGGTTTAGAATAAAATGTACTGACACAGATATAGGACATTTAAGATAGGGAGGAATGGGAGGCCATGCACAATGCTCAGTGTGATTAGGGGCTTCATCAATGAACAGATTGAAAATCTATATATTAAGAACCAGATACTGACAGTATCTGCATCAGAATTGAAGCAGTTAGTGGGGTATTTCTGGAGTGTACATGACTTTATATATGGACTATGAGGTGCATTGCTAGGTATGTTATTCCATTCCATGATGCTAAGTGGAATTATATATTAACAAAATGAGATGAAAGGGCACAAATATTTGACAGAGATCAGTATTTTATATTATGATGTCAGCAAAAATAACACTGTTCTTAAACATTATCCTGGAAAGGAGGAAGGATATCTCACTGATCTTGATATGGCAATCCTACAAGAAGCAGAAAAGCCTACAGTAGCTGGACTGGCCAAACTGGTGAAATGAGATAGGAGATGTAATGTACAAACCACATCTAATAGTTATGTAACTCAATGACCAGAAAAATAAGAGAGCATTGCAAACTGTATGTACTCTATCATTTTCCATATGTTATTGATTAACTGGTATCCTAGGGAATATTTCCTTACATTTCTTATAACATACTTTTAGATGACAGTCACATGCACTTTAACAATATGAAATCCTTCCTATGAGCTTTTTTGCTATTCTTCTTGTTATGCTTGATCCTGAAGGGTCAGGTGGAAACTTGGCTTGGGCTTAGAGGACAAGGATTCAGTAATGACTAAAGATGAAAAACAAGGGACAAGGGTTCACCCTAGCTACATAGCTAGGTTGGGGACTTCCTGTTGGAATGGGTGGACAAGGACTATCTCTTGTGATTGAGATAAGACACAGGTAAAGAGCTAAAGTACTCACTCAAGTGTGGAGCAAAGACATGTGAAGAGAAAAGAACAAGGACAAGAATGAGAATTGCCAAGTAAATCTAAGCCAGGGAACATGTTGTTTTACTGGTGGCTTTTATATGCAAAGGAAAGAAACTGACTAAGCATATGGAAACCTGAAGAATCAGAGAGAATAAACAAGCTGACTGATCTTTAGGTCAGTAGATGAATAGCAAAAAGGGAGCAATAAGTACATAAGCTAAATAAGAAGATGACAAGTTTGAAGAGGGAAGGAAAAAGAGAGTACCACAGATAAATTATAACACTTCTTCTATGCTAGGACACTTTCTATTATAGAGTTGCAGAAAGCCGATGAAGATGGGTTTGTTCAAGCTATTGGATCTGGTTGGCTGTCCCATATTGCAAATTGGCCAAAAGAGTATGCTGACTAGGCAGACAGTGACCCATGAAGTATAGAAAAAAACAAGTATTTCACCATCACCTGTCCTGATATTATAGGGAGTGTAGAATTCATATATTTCCTAGATGACAACTGGAAACAGGCATTCTTGCTCCAATTAGAGTCAGTTCGGTATGTCCAGTGTGTATTGGTTAGAGTCCACCTAGGCTACCCAAGGTACAAGTGAAGTTTGGCACCAACCATTGGCTTGTCCAGTATAGATGAACTCCACCTTGCTCAGCTCAAACTAGTGACCCTAGGATTAGTGCTATGTACTATGTATTGTACTCTTATCTGGACACCAGAATGGCTGATAATGACTCCACCACAACCTATACCCTCTACCCAGAATGTTCATGTCAGTTGCTACAGTACATTGCCATGCTAATCAGTATCATCGTCTATGCTGTGGGAACCATCTCTATGTCCCTCCTTCCAACCTGAAAGAAACCAGAACCCTACCACACCTCAATTCTGTCTGGAGAAGGTTGGATCTTGGAACTTCTCAATGGCCATCCTGAGAGCATCTGGTCTGAGCTTGGGATGCATTGTGAAGTGTTTGAAGAGCTTGTAATGGTCCTCAGAAATCATGGCCATTGCAATTCAAGGTTAGTCTCACTGGAGGAGCAGCTTGGTATATTTCTGTATATCTGTGTCACTGGTCTTCCTATCTGTCATGTTGGTGAGAGGTTTCAATGTTCAAATGACATGATATCATGGTAAGATTTTCATTTTTCCCCTTTCGCATGGCCGACCAAAGTATTTACTTCCTCAAAGTAGCTACTTTTGCAAGATGATCACTATATTTTTGGCTGGACCATTCTATCCTATATTTGTCACCCCACCCAGTAACTTGCCCCAACAGGTGATATGGAATAATCCCAAGTTCTGGCTGTATTTCAAGGACGTGATCAGTGCTATTGATGGAAGTCACATTGCTACTATACCTCCTCAGCATGCATGCTCTGCTTTCCATAATCAGAAGGGATTTATGTCCCAGAACTGATATGTTATTTATGTATACCCTCACAGGCTGGGAGAGCTCTGCATCAGACACATGCATCTATGATGATGCTTGCTCTCAGGACCTTCGCCTTCCTGAGGGAAAGTATTTCCTTGGTGATCTTGGGTTCCCCCTCAAGGCAACTATGCTCATCCCTTACCAAGGCATTTGCTATCACTTGGCTGAATGGGGCCATGCAAACATCCAGTGAGTTTCTATTTATTTCCTCTGCTTTCCAGGCTGAAATGATTTTTCAAGACCAACTAACAAAGAAGAACTCAATCTATGTCATGCATCTGCCTGAAATGTCATTGAACGACTTTTTGGGGTTCTTAAATGTCACTTTTGGATCCTTCTTCTTGGCCCAGCATTCCTGTTCAATATCCAGGCATGCATCCCAGCAGTACTATGCGCTATCCACAACTTCATTCACATTCACAACCCTCATGAAGGCAGTATTCTGGATAGTGACATCACAGACAATGATCGCTTGCAAGTCAGGTATAGTGGTGTAGGAGCCAGCAGCCTCCTATGGTTGTATCCCTCTATTTCCAGCTCATTCAAGCGTCCCTCAAGACTCCCAGTCACATCTCGAATCTGCCCATATCATTCTGAGGTCAGTCTGTTTCATTGCTTCGTTATCTGTTTATCTGTCTGTACATCCAGTTCCAGGTCATGGTGCATGCATGGCATCCAGTCCAGTTCCATCCACCAGATTGTAGATTTTACTTATTGCTCACTGGTTCTACCGTGCATGAACTTTTATTGAGGTTGGGACTACACTACTTAGTTTTTGTTCACATTTCAATACCTAGGATCAGGCATCCCTTCATGGGGTCTTGGCCATGTTCATAAAATATGAAGTCCCAGGAATGTCCAGACTATAAAGATTCTATATCAGGATTGTAGAGATCATCAATCTCACACCCAGTTGGTCATCATCTTTGTTGGGAATCACCCCCTTCAATGTCATCATCATTGTGTTCATTGTTCAAGTCGTCGTCATCATTGTTCTGGGTCCTCATCCTTGACCCACTATTGATATCCGGCCCTCATCCTTGGCTGGGTTATTTGTTATTGTAACACATAGTCTTCCGGATTGTATTTCCTTCACTCTCGCACACTGAGGTCAGTTGTAGCCAACCCTCACTTGCTGACACCCTTATAGAGAACCCCTTGGAACAAGTATAACTCACCCACTCACCTACACCCTACACACTATTACTGATTTACAGTGGAGCACAGCCAGAGGGTGGCCCTAGCAACACAGATAACAGACTTTTGAAGATGTGGGTACTGCAGGATCAGATCACTGAGGCAATGTGGTGGGATTACACAGAGATTATTGCCAATTGTGATGACAATGATAATAATGAGGATATCATTTCAGACTGGGAGGACTTTTCAGGTGATAGCGAGCCAGAAGCTAATGATGAAATTGAATGGTAGGAAATAAATATGTATCTGCACAGTGCTATAGTACAGATCGTAATCTAACATGGTACAAGATTTGAATGGAAAGGTTGACACTGCTGGCTAAAAAAATACATTGGCCAGATTAGAAAAATCATTACCATAGTCCATAGATAGCATGGATGGGACAGTGTAGTCAGTAGCTGGTGCAGATGGAGTGGAGGGAGGAGGAGGTTGATTCGTGCCAGCAGATGTTGCAACTTCTTTGTAAGTTTGCAGGGCAATCATCCTATGGACACTCCAGTCATCTGTTATGGCATAAACCTTGCAAAGTGCCTCATTCTTTATGAACACTAGGGATACCTGGGTGTGTACATCCTTGGGAAGGTTGTCACTGTTGATATTTTGAACAGCACACACTGTATAATCCTTAACCATACCATCAGCGGCAGCTTGAGGCTCTGTAGAAGCTTTAATGACCACTTTGAGCACATCACTGACGTGATGAATAGCACTGCTTATGTTGGTGAGGCCAGGATCTGCAGCTCCTGATTTACTCTGCTTAGATGAGCAAATGGACATGATGGGCAAGCACAAGAGGCTAGGGCACCAGAAGAAATTGTATGGGAAGATGCACAGTGCTGTGTGAATGATCTTCTCCCATGAGATGAGATACTCGGGGAGCCACTAGTAGCAAGTGAAGTGGGTGAGTGACAGAACCTATTTATTTCTGTTTCTATTACTTTCCCTTTATCTTATCTTATCATCACCACATGACATTATCTTTCTTTATCTTATCTAGATTCAGGTAGATCCTTCTAGATCATTCCATTATGTCATATGCTAGACCATGACATCATTCCATTTCTAACTTATTCAGCCATCATATTTAAAGCTCTGTTCTGATCATTATTTAATATCTGTCAGTAAGAAGCCCTAATCCATGGTACAGGGTTTACCTAGGGTTTTGGGTAGTACTGTAATATATAGTGGTAGCACTTGCCTGTAGATTAGGCTCATGCTTGATATTCTCATCCTTTCACTCTTATTCCCAGGGTGGAGGCCCAGACGTCCCTTATGCATACTTTATGCTTTGGGTTAGTTCCTAACATAATATCAAGCACACTATGTATCTTCCTCCAACTTTGGCACACCTCTTGTCATTGTCCTAGGTTTTGCCCCCTGCTGCCTTCTCTTCACTTCGCCTAGTCCATGATACTTTATCCAGCTAGTTCCTCTCCTTCTACTGGGCTTTGCTCCCATCAAAACTATTATAAGACTTCTGAGCATGAGGATAAACTGCTGATTACAACCTTACAAGAAGAAGAAAAGAAGAAAATCTGCTCCCTTCGGCATAAGGTAAAACTGCATGTCATCAAGAATTCCACTCCTTCCTAGTCCAAGCACTTTGCACCAGCTAGATTTCCCTCCTTCCTTCACTCCACCTAGGTGCCGAAAACTTCATTCACCCTAGTACCACTTCTTCTCCCACTCTGCTACCACATGTCTCTGCCGCCAGGCATTGAGTTATTTATTGTACCCCCATAGATGCATGATTTACAACCTGAGCTAGTGACAAGATGTTCCCACTCACAAGACATGACCCATTATGACCTCAAAAGGAGCTTAGGCTCTCCATCCTGAGCATGACATTAAAAGGTTAAAGGTCCCAGACATTGACAGTTAAACTGCCCAAAAAGAAGGCTTCACCTTCCAATTAGCTTAGCCAGCTTAAACTGGCAGTCCGATCCTCAGGACATGTAGAGGCATAGAGTACAGATACTGCTCGAAGGATCCCTGCATACCATGATTATTAGGTAGATTATGCAGTTGTTCACCACTACACAAATATGGATAATGTTGCTGTTGCCCATAGTGCACTAGGGCATGATCTCTGTGACTTGAGTCCCCAGGTTCACAGAATACCTGAGACATCCATCAGAGAACACTCCATTACAGCATTGTATGACACCAGGTTTCTCCCGTCTACCCCCGTTGCCAGAACCCCCGCTGGCCACAGCAAGTTGCTATTATGAAAAAGTTACAACCTTTACGAGACACCATATTTCCACATTCAGTCTAGACTCACCAGGAAGTCTGTATAAGAGGACCTGGCAGAGAGACAAAGTGTCACTACCCAGTTATGCCTACTGCTTGTTGTCAATGAGCAATACCCCTGTCGAGCTGAGTTTTACACTCAGCTCCCAATGCAACATTCTACCAACTGCCAACCATCACCCATTGCCACTGTTGCAATCCACCACTGTTGTTGCGTCCACCTGCATGACCAACCACTCCACCCATCCTGAGTATGATGGAAAACCACTCACAACATCCAACTCCACCCCTGGCTTCCACCAGCCACTGCCCCATTAAACCAGATGACTACACCCTGAGGTCTGCAGGAGGTTGTAGCAGAGAGCTGAGAGGTCCAGGGATACCTGGTCAAGAAGAATTATTTAGAGTGGATGAGGTAGTACCTATTATCCAAGCCAGAGAGGACAGAAACAGAGGATGGTTCCTACAAGAGGTGGTAAATATGTATGATGTGCTACTCAGATTCTCCATATAGGAGTTATCCCATCCATCCTACCTTTTGGGAACACTCACAAGCCATCTCCTCCATACACTCCCCCTTAGGTCACATGTTAGTATTGGTAAAATATATCTACGCTGTTGTGCTACCCATGCTACAGAGGACCTGTTACACAATCTCGGTGCACTCATAATCATGAATAGCATTCATAAATGCCTGTTGAGGGACTGTGCTCATTTTTGCTGGCACCGCAGCCATTTCTACATTGGCATGGACACTACATCACAAGAAAATATAAAATGAGTTGCGAGAAGTAGATAATGAGATAGCACATACCGGCCATTGTCGTACATCTGCTGCATCAGTTTCAGAACTAGATTATACTTGGCTGAGGCAGCTGTGAAGTCGCTGAGGGACTGGAAATGAGCAGCAAAGATACTGCTATACTCGTATTCCTTGAATAGGACTGGTTCACACGATCCAGATGCCCATTCATCAATAGCGCACTGTAACTGAATAAAAAGGTTGGCCTGTTTACAATCCATGAAATGATACTGCCCCTACCACTGTGAGTGCAAGTGCAAAACCCGAAGTGGGAAAAGGGTTGTAGTACTTTGCCCATTTGATCCCATGATCAGACTTGTTCTTGAACAGGACTTCATTGATCAGTTGTTGTATTCCCTTATTCTGGTAGATACCCTCATGCTGATCGAGTGTTGAGCTGCGTGTCTTCACAACAAAGTGGCATTGAGTAACTGTCAATATGAGGGAAGGGCTACATACACAGTAGATAAATGATGAGTTTTTCTTAAGTTCGATGACAAGGTTGCAATTCTGTTGCTATACCGCCTTAGTTGTACTTGTTTCAAAGCCGAACTTTGTAGCAACAATCAGCTGAGCCTTGGACTTGAATTGACCACGTAAATGGTAGCTCTGTGCCATGATCTGTTTTCCAAGTTAGTATTACCAAGAGTACAAGAACATAACATACCAGCTTCAATAGAGTGATGTCATGATCCAGGTCTGATTCATGGTGCTGATGAGCTACCTGCCATGCCGCCTTGGTCCAATTGACTTCCTGGGTTGCAGTCGGAAACAGAGTCTCTGTGAGTAAAATAGCACAATAGATCTTTCGAGAACTTGGCACGTAGCCAAGTCATAATTCCCTGCCTTTGGTCGACCCTTACTCTCGCTCCCAGTACTGGCTAGTTGCAAACTCAGAGTGGGAGGCTTTAGGTTAGATATGTTAACATCCATGGGCTTGTCTTTGACAGACCTGTGCATCCTTATATCCTCAGCCTGCTGACACTCCACATCAGATAGCACCTCATCCATCTCATCATTGCCCTCACATTGCAGTATGTGGGCATGCTTCTTGAATATCAAATCGTTGGAATCAGAGTCATAGCCCTGATATAAAATCCTTGTAGATAGATCATAGTGAGTGCACATACTCTCAGGCAATGAGCAACCAACCTTTGTTCAATTTCCTGTCTAGTTGTCTCATGCTCATGAACCCTTTTCTGGGATATGGCAGGTTTGCCACTATCCTGGTATCTGAGGATCTCCTGAGGGGTGATCAACATCTCAGTGCATGCAAGGGCATGGACCCAGGGAGGTTGGTTTACCTAGGTATAATCTGCATTAGGTTTGGGTGTGAAGTAGTTAAAATAATGCTACATACCATTGGTGTTCCACTTGGGGCAGGTGGGACAGTACCACTCCATACAACTAGAGGGGTTGCAAGTGCCATGTGTGCGTTCATGGTCTCATGCCCTCCCACAGACCTAGAAGTGAACTAAACATTTCCATGAGCCCCATCCAACCAAAGAGCATTGTAAAACACTAATCCTATCCAGAGAGGATAAGGACTAGAAAAAGAAAGGGTGTGAGTATAGGACTCAACCCAAGGGAGGGGGACAGGAAAGACAGGCCAAAGTGAGTAGAGGACCTAGGCAGCTCCCTTCTCAGACAGACAGAAAGTGGAGGGAAAGAAAGATGCAGAAAGATCCATTAAAACTCTAGGGACACACTTTTATAGTCCAGGGCATTCCCTAAGACTTATGAAGGTGAAGTAACAAAGGTAGCTAAAGACCCGAGCAAATCAGCATGTATCTGGGATCAATCCAGACCAGATCCAGGTCAGAAAACATCGATCCGGGACCAGATTAAGCTAATCTGGACCGGATGAATCAAACCTGATAACCAAAACCTACCTGGACGGACACAGAACATCATGGACTGGAGAAATCGGGTATTTGCACAACAGAAGACTTCTGTCTCCTACAGCGTGTCAAATACCGCTGAATCAGCTAAAATGGCAGGTTCACCAGTGCTGGTGAACTACAGTGAGCAACAAAACTGACCCAATGTTTGCATTATTTTGATTGTTGAGCTAATATCTAGAGAACTACTAAATGAAGACCCCTAAACCTTACCCTTGGTAGAAAGCCCTGATAAAGGGCTTTCCAAACATATATACATTGCTTA
>JBBPKT010000308.1:0-23876 GCA_038089395.1 Pulveroboletus frians | reverse complement strand
GAGATGGTCCATGGTTTTGGGAACACGAGGGTTGTAGATCAGGAAGTGAACGAACTTTACTTTGTACGAACAGAACTGAGTGTTAATTACGGACCATATCACGTCGTCACTCTGCATGTTGCGTGCTAAGAGGCTACAAGTATCTCGTAGCCCAAAATTGACGAGGGTATTACAAGTCACGTGACCACCAAAACCACCATCACAAAGACCGGCAGAACTCCTGTTGAAATGCAAGCAAATTCCATAGTAAACATCATCTAATCACGACTTTACATCTTTGTCGATGGTGCCTTCCGCCGGATGATATTCATTGTAATATTCAACTTTCATATCGTTCAGGCCCAAATCTTCGTTTTGCTGCCAGGTCCTCTCATAGGTCTCGATCGTCATGTTCGGGTCGGGATCGGGTGCGTATAGGTTCTGCACATATGAATTTGCCAGAGGATCATCCAGAATGACAGTGAACTCTCGCTCGACCCGCTTGATCTGGGCACACGGCGTGAACATAACATGGAATCAGTCGATCATAGTAAGTCACTCAACTGCGTCCAGACTCTCTAAAAATATTTGGAACTTTGTGCGGTCTTCTTCGCCGATCGTACTCGAGTCACCTGTCAAAATCATCTTTTGAGAGAGCTCATCGTAGACCTGGCCCAAGATCCCCTCCAGGGTCGTGAATCGTCCTCCTAGCGTTCCATGCTGGAGGACAAGGTCTATTTCAGGGATGATCAACCCGCCAGTCTCGCTCTAGAAATCTCACGGTCGTCCCTTGGGGCTGGTGAAGGAAACAAGCTACTACTGACCTTTAAGATATCTCTCCCCAGGTCCTCCTGGTCCATTACTCTCAAGGTGATCTTTTTCCCCTTTTCTGAGACTGCCGAACCGGCCTTGACCTCATTATCCCGATATCCACAGTTCTCGCAATTCGTTGACATAATCAGCGTTTCCTTGAAACAGTATTAGCTATTTTTTTCAGATTGAAAAAGGCAGAATACCCCCTACCTTGAAATAAGGAATAGACACTTTCTTCATCCGAGTCACTAACGGACGTCCACAACGCGGACAGATCCCTGGGAACTCATAGATCTCGTCATTCTTCCCGTCAAGACCTTCGCTTTCCCCCTCAGCTCCGTTCTGCTCCTGCCCACTCCTCGACGTGCCTCCTGTTTCCTCTCCTTTTGTTGCAATAGCTATTCCTAGCCTAGCTGCTTGCTGAGGTGTCCTGGAGTAGGTCGTGAAGCTCCACTTTGGATCAGCCATGCTCTCGACAAACTCCAAAAACGAATTTCCAGACGGATCGTCCAGTGTGATCGTAATCGTCTTTTTCACCGGATCCTCGTTCAGCTTCTCAACGACCGGCTTATCATCCTCAACACTCTCCTCGTCCTCATTCTCGTCTATAACCTCCTTGAGTCCATCGATGATTTCCTGGATCCGAGTGTAAGCGGCCTCGTTTTGTATTCGTCTGAGAGGTTGGTCAGCGCCGAGGTCGGCCACGATGTCACGCAAGAGACCCTCGACGGTCGTCAGCTGCCCTCTCTCATTCGGTGGAAGCGTCAACTCGAACTCGGGGATGGAGATCTCGCACGCCTGCGAGCGGACGATCTGACGATCGAGGTCGCCTCGGTGAACCACCTTGAGCGTATATGTCACGCCAAGCTCTATCAAACCATAGGTTACAGACCGCTTTATCGACGCGAGACAGGCCCGCACCCGTCAGAGAGAGTTTGACAGAGAAAACGGCGCACCTCCGATGGTACCGGCAGACTGTATCTCGTTATTTGTCGAGCCGCAGTGTTCGCACCGAAAGCTCATCACGATGACCTCTTTAAAGTACGGGATGGAGGTAAGTAACATACGAGTCGTTCCCTGAAGTCGAGAATCAGCGAGATGAGCGGGTGTGTCAAAGATCAGGCCAGGGAGCTTGCCTGTTCCCCGCACCGCATGCAGAGAGACTCGACCTCTTGCAGGGGTCTGTCCTCCAGTGTGCCATCATCGGAGGCGGTGGGCTCTTCCTGCAGACCATCTGCCTGTCTCGCGAGCTGTCCGATGGAAGGGAAGAACTGATCGTGGGACATGGAAGAGAGCTGAAACAAACACAACAGGCGGATTGACCGTACGCTGCCTCGCCAGATAAGATCTTCCGTTCTCGGACCGCCCCTGTCTGCTGAGCATTTTTATGGCCAAGACGAACGGTGAGAGCGCTCACCACATCATTAACGGAGTCACTAAGTCATTACAACAGGAGAATAGGAAAATAAGGGCTCGGAATAGGATGTAGCTGACATATAAAAGAATTTACACGAATAGTAGGCACATAACTAGGGGCCAGATCAGTGGGCGTTCTTCACACTCACACACTACGTTGTCTTGAGCTTCTGCTTCCGCTCCTCGATGTCTTTCCTCGTCATGCGAGTTCCCAGAATAACGTCCCAGTGAACGAAGAAAGGCTGTGAGAAATTGGATTTGATACCGATAGCCTATAATGGGGAGACGAAGTGGTGAGTGGCGTGAAGGCAGTGCGGGAAAATGTACAAACTTGATGATGAATGTCGTGGTAATCAGCATTATTGCTGCTGAACATTTGAAGTGGGTCGAAGGGAAGACTATAACCGCAGTGATCATCGACCGTTTTCATGGTACTGAACGCAAACAGGAATATGGTTTGCCGGATGGAGAGCTTCGCGACAGCCTCTGCCACTACGGCACCGAGAGAATCGAGTAAAAACCCCTCGACAGGGTGATTGTATAATGCACCGAAGGCATAGGGTACGTAGAGCCGATGGTGCACAGAATGGAAGTGTCTGTAGAGGAATTTGTTCGAGTGCATCCAGCGATGAAGAAAATACTGCCAAGTGTCGACAATGAATCTATCGAGTTTTCCGATTCGAATGAGAAAGCAACGCGGAGAAGAGACATTCGACTCACAGGGAGAAGAGCAGTTGCACGACAGGAATGCCCCACCAGTATAACCAGTGGGTCATGTCTGCACCTCGAAGTTCCAAGAAGTAGTTTCCTGCATTTGCGCCGACGACCCATCTAACGAGACGCGCCAACGTCCTTCCGACGACCTCCATTTCCATCATACACTTCGAGGGTGACATTTCGGGGGGATGGGATAACCAACAATAACCGAGTAGAGTTTGCAACGCGTGCTGGAAATTGACGGCCCAGAATACTTGCGAACGACTGGCACGATTGCGAGATACCACCTCATCTGACTGGTGGATACGGTACTTGTCCAACCATGTCCAATTTGACATATCGAGACAGTGGAAGAAAAGAGACAATGTCCAATAGGCCACGAGGGGTGCTGCGAGTGCTATCATGTTATCCGGGACGCTGTCAAAGAGATTTTGGCGGAAGGTAAAGTAGAAGGGGACCTTGAGAGGGGGGAGACATATGTTCTCTCCGTCGACGAAAGCCGTGCAAGTCGAATTGGAGGGAGCTCCCCCAAAGACGTCGTACGAGGTGTCGAACATAAGCTATGTTGGTAGAAGAGAGAGTTTTCAACTGCCGTTTGACCCGGTTCGAGTCGGCTGCCGCAAAGATATTCATGGGCTCCCACGTGCACTAGCTAAACAACTGAATTCTTTAATCCTACAGTACAACAAACTTCTACCCCGGATATTCACATTAGTGAGTGTTTAGTTAGCAGATGGTGGTACACTGTACGACTGACGGGGTGTAAATATAAGTGCGAGTTGATCAAATTTATCCAGATTGTCCAAATTTACCACGTGTGCAGGCCATTTTCGAAAGCCAGCACAAGGACGCAAAAAGTATGCGGTGAACGTCCACGCAGTCCCCGATAGGTTCCCACGTCACTGCTCATTCAGGTTGTTGAGAAGGGTCGTCAAGCATCGCTTAGTGACCATGTCCCCCTACGAAAGAGGTGAGTGGGTTGGCAGTATGAGAAAATGACAACGGACCTTGAGAAGAACGCTAAAAGTTTGGTCACGGAGGGGCTCAGGAAGACAAGCCCGTAGCGCTTCCCTCGCTCTAAAACTTACATCAGTCCATGTCACGCTGCCGCGCGACGTGTGAACATACCTCATGTTGTCGCTCAGCCTCAGGTAGCAGCGCACAACATGCTTGAGTAGTCTAACAGCTTGGGTTTCCACCAGTTGATTCACCATGTTGCTTAGGACCGTGCCGACGGCGTAGAAGCGCTCGTAGGTATGACATATATAAGTCAAACCAGTTTCATCCAGGAGAATCTTCTGCACGATGAAAATTGCAACAGTTTTTGAGAGCTCCGAACCAGTCTCCATGATACGGAGGCAAAGGGGTATTATTTCGGTAGAAAGTAGGAAATGAATAACGGTGCTGTTATCATTTTGCTAAGCTTGGATATTAGTAACGGTCGAGATAAGGTAGAGGCGTAAATACCTTGACAAGCGCACCAATGACGCCAAGTGAGGTAAGACGAAGATACTCAAAGGGCCGGGTTTTCGAGGTCGTGTTGAGGAAGGGGTAAAGAAAGAGGGGGATATGAGCTAACGAGTGTCTGAGTCGTGACTTGCGAACAAACGCGTGAAGGGACATACCATTGAGGAAGAGTTGGCGTGTTTCTGAATGAGAGGCAACGCATTGCAAGAGTGCAAGTGCATTGCACACGCGGTTCGAAACATGTGCCGTGAGATTGGGTGGGGACAGGAGGGGGTAGACGGAGACGATCTCCTGGAGAAGCGCGGGCATAATCCCTGAACAGTACGAATTGAATCCCGTCAGCGAGGACCGAAAGAGTGTCAGAGGCGGGATAGCAAAACACGTACCGAAAGAATGCCAGAGGACAAGTGCGAGATCGTCGTATTGCTCCCTCTTCTTGCTGAGCTCCAGAAGGGCACCCTCCCGTGTATTTGGGTCCATAAGGTCGATAACCAGGGCATAAATTTTGTTTTCTTCATGGATGCCGATGATATGTTGCTGGTGGGGTTGGAGGCCAAGCGAGGGGGTCTCGGAATACCCGGAAAGGGCAGAGCCAGCAAGACGCTGTTGTTGTTGTTGGTATGGATTAAACTGGGCGCTGTGCTGCAAATATGAGAGCGGTTTTGGAGAAATGAGCCCCGCCATGGCTGCACAGAAGGGAGTCCCAGCGAAAGAGCCTTCGGACGAACAACTTGGGACTTGGGCAACCAGGCCGGCTAGATTACCTAAGACGTAACCCTAACCCCATGCAAGATACATTACATAGTCCATTCTCTCCTTGCCCACCCAACCCCATCTGATATCCTCGGGTGTGAGGCGAGCTCAGGATGGTACAGAAGTATACCAATCACACCGCGACAGAACTCGCCATATTCTGCGTTGTCCTCAGCCAACTCCGAGTACGTGTCAGAACATTTGAAACGGAGCAACGAACGGGCAAACCTGGTAGACATTGCGCATTGTCGATAGCATCATGACCACCAACTCGGCGTACGTCTGGCTTTCAGAATCTATCCTGGCACGAAGACATCCAGCGGCATTCATGAAAACGGCTGCAATAATGGTCATGACAACAGTCACCAGCGATTGGAGCCGACTGACTTTCGATCAATTGTCTCCGAACGGTCTCATAGCTGGCCGCGCTGACTTCGTATTTCCTTGTTCCGGGCATAGGGTCGAGTGGAGCTGCGCGGAGAAGGGGATGTCGTAGCCCGTCCAGTGACAGCACTACACTCATGAACTCGTGTTCTATCGTCGCTTTGCGTGACAAAGTAGCTACTAGCAACACAGCGATGAAGTCCTCTTTCATTTTCTGTAAGGACCTTATCAGTCAGGAGTATCGGACAGAAGCATGTACTCTTGTGCCTCACGTTGTACGCCGCCGGATCAAGACGAAGAAGCGTGAGGTTGAAGCGTAGCCCGACTCGACGACGCCACGAGTCGTCGATGATCTTTTCCCAAGATTGCTGACCGAGTTTCATGTATAAGCTCCAGTCCTAGCAGCACCAATGAATCATGTTGTTAGCACCGGTAACAAAATTTTACCTTGCAGTTGTTCTGGACAAGAACATTTGCGCAACCGACCCAACAATCGATCCACTCATCAGCATCCTTGATAGACGGTCCGTCATTCTTTGCATGCTCGCTTTCACCAAAGCGTTTACAGACGAGGCGATACACGGCAGGAGTAATGGATTTATCGAGAACCTGTATGGTGTTTTAAGCCATGTTACAAGCGCCAGGTTGCAGTGAAGCCAACCTTGCACAGAGCATCCTCTTTTGATTTGAGGTCAGCGACAGTAGAAACCTTGGCTTCCTCACCTAACGCGGCCAGGAGCTCCTCATCATTTAGATCCAATGATAGCCTGTCATACTCGTCCTGACTCTCCTGGCTTTCGACGCCGTGAACAACGGGTGGTGGCGGCGGCTGAATATCTGGCAGTGCTCTCAGCCGAGCATCAAGAAAGGACTGTACAAGCATCCGAATCTCGACTCCTGTTTGCTGAATCGTCACTAGGTCGGTTCGGGGATTAAACACCCTAGTAATCCAGGCTAAACCAACATTAGTGACGAAAAAAGCGAACGGGAGAACACTCACGCCCACCCAAAAGTGCCGGATCCGGGTACTCCACACGACCCTGACTCTTGTCCAACGACTGTGTCTCAATCATACGTCTCACCGACCCAATCAGCAACTGGATCAAGGTTGTGGTAGACTTCCTCCTAATGGGGCCCACTTCTCCCTTCCCATACTCATCCATAAGCACATCTGCCATCTCTCCCAACCACCCCAGCACTTCTTCTGACCCTCCATCAATTTTGTGATGTCTGACGATCACTGCGAAATTCATCATCCCGTATACGGATGCCACTCTCGAATGATCATCCGCGTCTTTAAAGCTCACACATCGCCTGGCCTGGCCGATGCGGAACCTGACGTTAGGAGGTGTGGGATCGAGATGTACAGCGACCACCATCGCACTAAAACGATTGACAAGCATGGAGAGGGAGTGTATGGAGGGAGGGGCAGAACGGGAGAATGGAACAGGACTGACGGGGACGGCCATTTGAAGGAGTTTCTTGACGTGCGCTGAGCGTTGCTTTGGGTCCAATTCAGCATTCGCATTGAGCACATAGACAGCCTGCACCACCATCTTCAGAAATATTTCAAAAACAGAGTCATGCGGGTCTTGTATGGATAACAACCCCAGATCTTTGTTCTCGAGAAAACCCATGGGAGCTGGGCGTTCGTTGAGGAGATTGGCAAAGTTGCGGGATCGAAAGATCTCTTGGAGAGACTTGAACATGACGATCCCCTCATCAAGACGCCACCCCCACCGATTCCACAAAAGAAAACACCTCGAGACAACACACGATACGTAATTATCTCGAGTCTTCAAGGCGCGTTGCGTGAGTTGACGGTCCTTCTCGGGATTGGCAGTTAATGCTATCTTTTTGAGAGCGGCAGCCACAAGCTCCCAGGCTGCTGGAAGCCGGGATACGGAGGTCGACAAACCATGAACGGAGAATTGCGATATAGCGCAGAGGCTCAAGATCGTACGCCACATATCTTCACTCGCTTTTGCCCCAGTGGAGGAAAGTTCGGGGTGCAGGTCGGCGAGTAGACGCCAAAATGGGTGACCAGGTGCTGTCTCGAGAGAATTTTCGAAGCTTGGAAGTAGATGTATAAGGCATACCCATAACTCAGCCGCTCGATGAGACAATGGAATAACATCTACATCGCCTTCTGCCGTATAAAAATTGGCGAAAACCGGTTGTAAGTCGACACCGAGCAAACGTTGCATAAGTCGTTTCGCTGAGTGATTGAGGAGCCCATTCTCCACTAACCCTCGTCTGTATTTGACACCGGCTACAAGACGGGCAGAAAGTTCCACAACGAACCAATGCACAGTCAATGAGAAAAGGTTCGTCTCAAGCGACTCCAGCATAAGTAGCAGCCCATCCAAGTGTTCTCGTAGCGATGTCTCCAGAGCAAAGAATTCTTGATCTTCTGCATGAATCGCGAGCCATGAGAGAAGCTGATTGGAAGCGCGTGTCACGAACTCCCACTCCTTCAATGTCTCCGTGTCACTAGCGCTGAAGTTGTGCAATACATCAGCAAGACGATCACACAGTGGACCAAGGAGTGCACTGAAGATCGCAGCAGATGTGGTGGGTCCAATCTCGAGTCCCTGCATACTGCAGGACATCGGTGGTGCGACTTCCGAATTCCCCGAAGTGACCGAAGTGAGTTGATGAAGGAGACCCTTCCCAATATACGATAAACTTCCGAACTTGACCCCCGAAGGAAGGCGGGTAATGTCCAAATCGATGGAAACATGACAGGAGACTGATGAAAAAAAACCATCTTTGCGCTGGAAGTAAAACGGGAGCGGAATTTCATCCTGTAGTTGAGGAGATATCCGACAGTGTACGCGAGAACGAGGGACGGATTCGGAACTTGCTTCCGAATTCGTAGTGGATTGGCGAGTAGGAGGGACAGCGTTGGTCCACCTCTCTACCTCAGCTTTCCATCCTGGATCCAGTGCTTGCCTAAATTCGTCATCATCATCCCCAATTATCAATGAGGTCCTGCCCCGATTTGACTTGCCGCCGCGATGCCTCGACGTGATACGTGTTGCATCGTGATAAACATTGTAAACTAACCCACGATTGGGTCTGGATTGCCGTTTCCATTTCTTGCCTTCCTCAACCTGGTCAAGTTGTACAGTCCGATCGCAGTGCTCTGAGTCATGTTTAGTGGACGAGAGCGTGTTCGAACCTGTGTTAGCCCTGATGAAGGGTAAGGGTGTCTGGTGGTATTTGCCATAACGTTTTGCGCCACTTGTGACAATATTCAGCCTCGGCGCTTTGGATCCACGAGACTTGGGCGACCCCGCGAGTTGCCTAAACTTGGACTTCGGGCGACCAGAGTTGCTCGTCCGACTCAACATCCAGTCAATCAAACTCCTTTCGCGCACCGGTCCCCTCGTGGGGCGGTCAAGCAACGACTGATAAGTTTTCTCGTCATAACTGCGGCTACTTTCTGAGTCTTCCGAAGAGGATCCCGGCATGGAACTATTATCGAGAGAAATCACGTCGTCCTCGGGTTTGGGCCTCGGCGAGGGGCGTCGTGTCCGTCTAACCCTAACGGATGATTGTCCGTCAGAAAGAGTTATCATCGCACCGAGGCCACTATCCCGTTCGTGATAGTGCACCTCCGTGGGTAGCTCCACGTCCGAAGTTTCTGGGTCTCCTCTGATTTCCACGTTCCTAGGCCTTCTTCGAGCCTTTGTAAACCCAGGCATCGCTCTGGCGTCCTCCGTCTCGCTTCCTGACGATTCTACCACAGCCCTCGCGCGCGGAGGCGGGAGGAATGCAGTCTTGGCGGTCTTGAGCTGTCGCGCAATCATTGCAGCCGGCATCATACGCTTCAGCGCACGAAGTCGTTTCCTATCCTTGGAGCTCATCTCGGGGGTGGACGGCTCGTCCGATTCAGACTCCATTCCCGATGTGTTAGAGTGTAAGACACTTGCACCAGATGTTGTTGGCGGCGCAGGACTTGGTGGGACGGAAGGAATAATAGAGTAATCAACTGATAAGATATCCGGCGGGAGCAGAGCCTCTTGGTCATCAAATTGGTAGGAGTCTTCTTGTTGTATACAAAGACTGAAGTCAGGTGATCGAAGAGGATTCAAACTAGAACGTGAGAAGGAGAAGGGGGAGGACATCTGAGACGGCGCAGGGGGTCTGAAAGATGATCTTGCAGGAGATGGGGGATACGAAGTTATCGGAGGTTCTGAGTGTGCCCGGGGGACTAAGGACGGGGAGGGTGATGATTCCTGCTTGACAATAATATGACTTCAAGCGGACGATAGAATATTGCATAAGAAGACTTACAGGAGGAGGAATGCGTTTTGGAGACCGTAGGGGAACATGCTCAGCACCCCCACGAAGTGGAAATAGTTTGAGTCTGCTCTTCACTGCTTTCCTGGTCTTTGTTGCCGCCTGGCGAGCCTCTGCGGCCGCTCTCCTAGTTTCAGCTCTGGCTAATGTTTCTCTCTTCTCCCGTTCCCTGCGAATCTTGTTTGCTAACTTACGGATCTCCTCGTTGCCCTCGTCACTACTTGATAGTTCCTTCAACGCATCGGGTAACCAACCTTCATCTGTCTGTATTCCCTCCGGTCCTTGGTCATCCTTTCTGTCAAGCTTATGCATATTCTTTCTCCCTCTCGTGCTACCTTCAATTTGTGCATCCATATAGTCGCCATCGTCCCCTGGGTTGTGGAGTGAAGATACGAATTCATCCCGTGTGCCATCTTCGCCTACTCCGCCGGAATCAGGGTGGCGTCTGGGACTTCGAAGTTTGACGATAGCGTCAGGGTGGTACTTTAGCTGTTGTTTGTACAACAACTTATCATAGGCATATGGATTCAACTGTCGAGCTTCTCTACGACGCAACGAATAGCGATTCAGTGGTCGTGGATCCCCTGAGAACGCCACTGGAGATGAATGGACAGGACGATGGATGCTTGGCGAAGGACTGAAGCACGATGCAAGGAAATGCGGGGCCTGAGGACGCCGTGAGAAGGAAACGGGAACGGGAGATCGTGAGGGTATCCGCTCATTACGAGCCGGAGACGAAACGGGTGTTAAGGGCGACAAAGCGGCCAAATTCCGCTGGTGTGAACACTGTAAGGAGGTTTGGGGAGGTGTCAATGGCGACTCCGCCCTCGGGGGTAGAATCTGCTCCCCGAGAGCCACCTTCCGAGATTTGTCGTTCAGCAAGGGGGTGTCGACAATGATAGAATGAGCGGAAGGAGGCGAGACTGAGCACTCTGAGCCCTCGTTAAGAGTCAACTTCAAGAAGACGTCAATGTCAGACTGAGATGGTGGAATTTATCGTACCCTGATACGTTTTCGAGGTGATGGGCTCCCTACTTCATCGTTACTGGACCGGTCGTAGTGTATTATCGATGCTGAGGGATAATCAGGACACGGTTGGTCTTTCTCTATGATAGCACCTTGTGGAGACGCGAGAACATTTGCACAAACAGCCTTGGTTGGCGTCCTTGCCCAAAGGCCAGGATCCTGGGAGAGAGCGACAAGTTCACGCTCGTCGACATCGGACGTGTCGACAACGTCGGGGCATTCCATCAAAAGTGATTTGGATGCTCCGCACTCCCTGGGTAGGTCGCGATGGGTCACCTGTCACGTGCTCGTGGCGCGCTGGTATTACCGCAACGTAACAATCATTGTCGCCATCCTCGACGTCAACCATCAAGTTGTTTGTTATCATCGTACAGTGCAACGTACTATGCATCTCGGATTTATGGGAATACCTTTCGTCAACAATACAGCAGCAAGATGAGGTCAGATGCACTTTAAAAATGGGTACAACGGTCCTAGTGCACATGGAAGAGGATCAGAAGTTTTTTGGTTCCAACGGAAAGTGGCGGGCGAATCATGCTTGGATATATGCGCGGTACCCGGAGTTACAAAGAAGAGGGGAAAAGAAGAGAAAACACACACTATGAAATGCTATTAGTGGGTGGAAGTGAGCATGGCATGGGCGACAAAATGGTGAACTTTATACGTTCAATGCCGAGGCGGAAGTGGGTGAGCTAAAAAATGTGCGTTGCACTGATGCATTGCCCCGAGATTTCATGTTCGGGTGGTGGTTTCGACGATGGGGTCGTTGGTGCTGATCGTGGTGCTTGTAAGGAGGTACATGAGCCTTGCATTTTATCGTCTTCATTTCCCTGCGAGACTCCTTTCGGTTTTTGTAAGGCGTGTGTTGCTGCTGACGAAGGTTCGGATGGAGATCATAATGATACGGAACATGAGGGGGTGTGCGTGCGTCGTCGCGGACAGGAAGTAACACAGGTGAAATAGTGCCCTCCCTAGACTTGCGCGGCTTCTCTTTGACAGTCATTTTGTCATGCCAGAGTATCGTATGGAGAGGGCTACTTTTTAGTGCGTTTTCATATGAACGCACATCACGGACACAAGGTTTAGCAGCCTCCGAAGTCCAACCCGGTGAGGTAGGAACGTCGGAAGTAGACGCTGCGGATTCTCTAGTAAGACGGAAGGCACTGACAGGAACGCGGTCCCAACGACTCAGGCTCTGGTCGAGTTTCTGCTCGCCTTCACTGTCAGGGACCATCTGCATCTTGGCCTCGGGTTCGGAGTCCAGGAATGTGGAGTCAAGAACGTCATCTAACCTGATCGGTTCGCCCAGACTAGTATCGGGTGGAGCTTCAGATGACGGCTCATCGGACGGTGGAGGCAACGAAGGATAAATGGATAACCTTGCCGTGCGACCGCGAAGGTCCATCTGAGTAACCTTAAGTAACGCTAAGGAGACGCGACACAACGTGGAAGACATACACTGCTGAAGCTTCCAGCACTGCTGGAAATCCTTCGCCGGTGGCGGAGGCGAGGGTATGGAGAAGGCACATCCTTGTTCACACCGGTGAGAACGGCAGTCTTCTGTGGTACATCGTTCTCTAGGCTAAACTGGCCCATGATAGGCAATCCAGCTCCATAGATAAGGCGGGGGCTTTCCCCAACTTCCAGGGTGGTAAACGGAGGGTGCTGCCTAGAGAAAGGAATGGGCGAGATGTTGGGGCTGACCGTTGACATGGGATTGATAGATGAGACGCTGGTCGGCCACCGGAAAAGCCTCATCGCACGGGAGGTAGGAAGTCCGCGCTCATCGACAAGCTCCTCTTCAGTAGTGTCCCCGTCACTAGCTGCGAGCTCAGAGTCACCATCGTCACAGCCACCCTCCGCGCCGTCACTGGTACACATTTCAACGTCATTATCGTGGCTGGCTGAAGCGCTATTCGATGCAAGTAATTGAGCCGCATTAGCCTCGAACGCGAGATCAAGGGCACCATGACCGTCATTTGAACCATTCGTGAAGACCACCTGTCCGTCCCAAGCTTCCGTAACTTCGAAGTCCACACTCCGTAAGCTGGTTACGCTGTTGGATAAAGGGTCTGTAACAGAGTCACGAATGTGACCACCATCGGTGTCAGATGAGCCGCCGTCGGACGATGTATCCGTCAGATTGGCGAAGAACAGATCGGCATCGAAACTAGACTCTTCGTCGTCCGACCACCCAGTCGCAAGGCCGGTGTATACTTTTGAAGGCTGACCATCCGGCTCATCCTCCTCGTCCTCCTCGTCCTCCTCGACATCCTCCTCATCCTCCTCCGAAATGGCGTCAGTGTCACCCTCCATGTCCACATCACTGAGGCCAACACTTTTTTTCCGAGGGCGAATGACCCAACTGTTGTTCGAATCCTTGTGCCTGGGAACATCATCTCCTAGCAACTCGCGGCGAACGCGGGCCTTTTCGTGACGCTTTTGTTCTGCGACAATGTAACTTTCCTCCTCTGCCGCTAGCGAGGAGTCAGAACCAAAACCCGATGTGTCGGAGTCTGACTCTGACTCTGACTCGGATGAATCCGACGCCTCTGAGGTGAGTCCATCAGCCGAGACAAAAGTAGGGAAGCATCCAGAAGATATATCATCGCCACGATCGATGCTTGGCTGGAGGTCAGAATCGGTGAGGTCGCTGGGAGTGTCCTGCCTCTTTAAGGAAGCCGGCTTCCTTGTGGTTAGGCCTTTCGCCTGGGATTTTGAAGTCTGCCTCGAGGCAACTAAATTTGATCTTGAGGTCTCGAGCCGTGGACGTGTGGCCCGTGATACGAGCGATCGCTGGACACAAGTACGCGATGAGAAATATGATTGTGATTGTGGCAACGTGTTGACCTCGTTGCTGCGATCGGAAGCCGGATGCGTGGTCCGGTCGTGTGCAAGTGGAATCGCCTTGGGAGGACGAATCTCGCGTCTTGGTCCCAAGGCATTTGATGAACTGTGCCGACCATGGCCAGCGGTGGAAGAACCGTTCGAGAAACGAGGTGGCGCAGAACTGCCGCCAGCAGCTTGGCTGGATGCCATGGAAGAGCATTCCGTACGGGACTTTTTTCGCACGGATGCCACAGAGTGCGCCTTGGCTTGAGCACTGGGTGGGACGATAAGTTTGATTTTGAGGGGCTGTGCTCTGTGAGCGTGCCCGGATGAAACCGCTGATACGGTCGGCATAGCTACAAAGTGCGCACTTCCATGACTCGCACTTGGAGGGGGAGGACCAGGCTTGTTGTTGCAGGTGCAATCGCCATCGCACACGGGACATATTTCGTTGTCTTCGTCGTCGTCTGGCGAGAGAGGATTTACGGCGGCGGCGGCGGTACGGTTGGGGGAACGTGGCATCACTGAGGGCGACTTTTGGGAATAGCCTACGTAGGTATGGAGAGTGAGTATGCGAGCGTGCGTTTGAGGGGCAGGTAAAAACGTCAAAGTAGATTTATGAGTGCTCGAAAACCTCGAGATGAATCACAGAAGCAAAGACGGGAACGGGTATAGTCGCTGGGCAAGATACAGGCAATCATATTACATGTAAAAAGATCAGTGACATGCGATGGGAGCCGTCGCGTGACAGATAAAAACCTGACGGCGTTGGAGAGGGGGAAGCAAACCCACACTTCCAAAATGAGCTCGTACAAAAAAAAAAGACACTCACTCGACACACGATTTCTGTGCATTTTTGGTCGATAAAAAACATTGAGATGGTTTCGGATCCAGATTGAAAGCTGTCTAGTTTGTAGATAACGCTTAATAGTGGCTGCAGGCCACTCAGTTGTGTCGCTTGAGACGGTGATGGTACAGAGAGAAAGAATTCGCGTACAACAATTTTGCAGTTTTAGTAACAATTATGTAAACAGCACAGGGTTGTTACGAAGTCGCTATAGTACGGCTCTGCGCCACGCCAGGACGTTCACGAGCCTCGCCTGGACAGCGCAAAATGGAACGTAAGTTTTGTCGTCAACCCTTGAACGGCCAGCACCTCATGATCCTTTCCAGGGCTTTCGCTCGCCCAGCAAATCGCCCAACTCGAGGACGTTGCTCCGTTGGGCAAGTCAGAGCTCTAGCTTTTTGACTCTCAGCTGATCTTATGCAGACTTTGATCCGGAGGACATCCTGGTCACGGGTACCAGTCCTGGTCCTGATTTTGACACTGTAGCAGATGATGATCCCCGAGCGCACTACTTTGATGTCGGGTATGTTAAAACGGCGCTTGCACATGAGGGACAAGTTGAACCCAATGAACCAGCCCTTCATTCTTGCGCAAGCTCCACGAGGGTCTCTCGGATCCAAAATATGACGGTGCCAAAACCTCAAGGCAGCTGGTACTGGATAAATTCGATGACAGAGAGAGCGACTTTGCCAGTGAGGACGCGGAGTCAGGCAGCCGTGTTTCGGAGCTACAGCCGGAGACACGTACCTCTGACCATGACACCGGAGTAAAGCATGAAATGGGTCCACGAACCACCAATGGTGCGCCAGTAGAGTGTTCCAACCCACCCAAACAAAATAGCAACTTGTCCTCGAGTCTCCGAACAATCCGGGAGGAAGACCGGAAAAAGGGTAAAGCCATTTCAAGGCAGATTGCAAGTCAATTTCCTTGTGCACGACGTTTTTAATCTTTCTCTCGCATCCAGACGCTCTGGGACTCGCTTCTTGATGCCCGCATTCGCCTACAAAAATCTGTCACGGCTGGAAACCGCCTCCCTCCTGCAAGTAGTCATCCATTTTCCTCTCTTGGGTTGTCTCACAAACAAATAGCCATCGTATGATGCTACTAATCAGCAAGCACATACCCCTCTCATGAAAATGTTGGAAGAAGCACAATTACTCTCAAATGAGATATTTGATCTTCAGGAGGTGAGATTCTTCTCACAGAGGTCATACCCGCTCAACACAACTTCAGCGCCTGCTTTCAGTAAACGAGTCCATTCAGCCTCCTCCACGTAAACGTCTGAGAAGCACTGTAACCGATCGGACAATGATTGACTATGCTGAGGAATTGCGCGAAGCCAGTCGTGCGGCGTCAGGACTAGAATGCATGTTCGTGCCCGCGTGTTTGCTATCAGGAGAAGACAATCTTACGTGCACGGCAGTTACCATCCCTGCCTCGTGGAAACGCTTAACAAGTGGTCGTCGAAAATCCAGGCCGTTGCACCGTCGGTTCTCCTTCCGTCCAACCGCAATGCATTCTCGAGAACGACTGAACACATCAAATCGGCCCCACAACTGATCGACGAGACGCTTGCAGACCACAGCAAAGTGCTCGCTAGGACGAGAATTTATCGTGGAAAAGGAAGCAGACTCGGGCTCAGCACTACAGACGAAGATAGGACCCGAGAAAAAGAAGATGGCAAGGTGTTCGACGATACCGATTTTTACCATCAGTTACTGCGTGACATCATTGACGCGAGAGGGAATAGGACGGGCGGAACGGATGATTGGATGGCAATGCAAAAGGAGAGAAAAGCGAAGAAAAAGGTGGATACGAAGGCTAGTAAAGGACGGAAAATTCGGTTGGTAACATGGAGTTGCGACTGTCCGCATTTCGGCTCACTTTCTTCTCAGCTACGAAGTTCACGAAAAGATACAGAACTTCATGGTACCGGTGCCGGTGCAAGGGAGCTGGCACGAAGAACAGATTGATGAGCTGTTTGCGTCGCTACTGGGTAAGGGCTTTGAGGATGCGATGCAGGAAGTGGGGGAAATTGCGGATGAGCCACTGCAAGAGGAGGTGAACGTAGCGTTGCTTCATGAAGGGGGCTTTCGTATATTTGGGTAGATGTGTATGAGTGTCCAAATATGGAAAGTGTAGTCCACACCTGTTATCGACTGCGCGGTGTCCTTGTCGAGCGTCGCACTGGATTATTGTCCCGTCTACACGAGCTCATCGATTGGCCGTAAAGTTGACTAGCTCTCACCGGGATACAGCTGCACCGCACAGGCATGGACACCTTCGAGGACGACAACCCTTTCGAGAACGATATTGAGCGTGTTTCGTCGGAGACGTCCTCCACCTCCAAGGTGAATATATCAGCACCGTCTTCTCCACCACCCAACACAACCCGTCTCCAACTCCCGAACAAACAATCATCTCCCGGAACGCAACGGCAACTTCACCAAGCCCATAGGAGTGACTTCTGTTGTTATAGAGATAGGTGGTTGCACTCCGGAGAGGACGCAGAGATCCTGGTGTGTCCACTTCGCATCCATCTTTGACAAATCATTTTCTAACGAATGTACGTGGTAAGATAACTGATGCACAAAAGACGACCCTCAACTCTAATACGCCCTATATCACATACGTGATTCACGCCGGGGTGAGCCTCGGTCACGGTCTCGCTGAAGGAGTGTCTGACACGGACTCACATGTAACAGACCGCAGAAGCTAGGCATCGGTATTCCGAGTTCGAGTCTTTACGCCTGAATCTTGTGACGTTGTACCCAACTCTCATCATCCCCCCCATCCCCTCCAAGCAGACCATCGGAGACTATGCTACCAAGCAGGCAAAGGCAAAGGAGGACGCCACGATGATTTCCCGACGCAAGCGCATGTTGCAAACATTCCTAAACCGCATCGCCCGTCACCCTATCTTGTCTAACGAACACGTATTCCATCGATTTTTAGAAGGCGAAGTATCATGGGTGTGCCAAGTGCTTCTTTCGTGCCACGCAATATCTGACCATATTTACAGACTGAAGTGCTCAATTCACCGCCGCTGTCTTTGCTCCCAAAGAACATCCTAAAGGCTCCTTCTCACAACCCTACGGACTCAACCGCTTCCCCTGCCTACGCAGTACTTCCCAATCCTACGGCAACGCATCCCCTACGAAATCCAGACCAACGCTTCATTGATTCTGAAGTATTCACGAACAAGTTTGCGAACCATCTCAGTGGTCCGATGGAAAAGGTTACCCGCCGGACGCTAAAGCGGTGGTCAGGTATGACGCCTCTCTATAACTGCCGTATTCACTTAGTAATCTGTACGTTCATGACGCAGAGACTGCACAAGACTGCTCGGAACTCGGTGCTGCCTTGAACGGTTTCAGTCTTAATGAAAGCGGAGCTCTCGCTGTTGCAATGGAAAAAACAGGGCAGGCCGTTGATGCGTCATACATGTCCACTACAAGACTGGTACGTACATTTCACCGTTTCTCACCTCTCCCATCGTCTTATTACTGACATCATCGCAGCTCCAAGAGCTTGAGCAAAGCTTCTCTGAACCCCTGCATGAGTACACGCAATTCGCCACTATCATCAAAAAGCTTCTTGCATATCGGCATCAGAAACACGTGCAATATGAGATGACGCAAGATGCTCTAGAGGGTAAGCGTGAAATGCTGGACGAGTACGAGAAGAGTGAAAGGGAGGCAAAGAGGCTTGAAGAGGCCCTTGCGCGCGGTCGCGCTAATGGCCTCACGGATGCACAGTCGGAGGGGCAATCGAGTGAGAACCCTGAGGAGCCCGGATCGGTATATCTCCCTCCTCATCCTGGCCCGAGCCCTTACAAGAGGCGCACTCCCGGAATGGGTTTTCTAAATGCATTAAGCTATACGTTGCATGGAATGATGGATGTCGACCCGGAGACAGCAAGGCGTAACGCTATTGGCAAGACTCGGGAAACCATATCGCAAGTAAGTTCATTCGACTGTTTGACGGGTCATTTTACTGACGGTGTCACTGTGGCTCGAAGCTTGAGGATGCTCTTCATTTGACAGCGCAAGACCTAAAGTATTCTAGTTCGACGATCCAAGCGGATCTTGATCGCTTCCAACGTCAGAAGGTTGCGGACCTCCGGGAGATGACGATCAATATGGCTAGAAGCCACAGAGATTGGTGCAAGAAGGTGGGATTCCTCTACTTGGACATCTGCTGGCGCAATCTTAGTTGTATTGTCCCAGAACCTTGAGGCATGGCAGGCGGCGAAGAAAGAAATTGAGAAGATTCCAGAGCACCCCAATTCCGCATCATCATCGCAGCACGCACAAGCCGCAAGCCCCCCACATTTTCGGAGAGGTTCCACTGCCACCATCAACGGCCGGTGAGGACGTGGTTAGAGTGATCTGGATGTTATCCGAAACATGTGGACTCGTGTCAATTTTTCTTTTTCTGCGTCCTACCTTCGTGTCAATTAGCGTTTGGTGCCTTAATCTGCTGTTGGATATCCGCGGCTCGGGAGTGTTCTACTCATCTTTCTGACGAGGAATTCCACCGGAACAGGCTGATATGCAAGCATGAGGCTATTTAAATTGTGCAATGTGATAGTCGAACGGAATGGGATTACAGGGCAGCGTGGGGCCAGGAATCTTGCCATCAATCCACATCCACATACTCCACATGCTGTGGGTCGGCGAGTTAGTCACGAAGACAATCAGTCTCATGAACCAATGGCTGGATGGCAAACGATGAGTCCAAGCTCGTTCCCCTGCCACGCATACTCACACCGGTAGTACGCATCACAATTCCTACCGCAAAGTTGAAAAGGTCCGTCGATCTTACTGTGACTTCAACCAGAGCATTTGATGGCATTCTCTTTTTCATGATGCTTAACCAAGGCCCGAGGCAGGGCTGCCAGACATACCACCCCGCTGAACACCGTGACTATCCCCTACAAGGTGAGAGTGAGAAGTCTAGGCCTCATGTGCAACATAACAGTCGAGCTTCTGGACCACTGCACCCCCCAAGTGTGGATGCGTGTGGATCTAGGACGTGACACCTCATGCACCCTCATGGATGTATCACCTTGATCGATCGAGGGACCAGGACCTGATTGTGCGTGCAAGGGCTATCGGAGTTGGCATTTGCCCCTTTCCTAGCTGCAAAAGTCGCATCAGTGCAATGATAAGCGTCTCCAGGGCCTGCATTCAAATGTTATGGTAACCTTTGAGGGTCCCTGGCACGATGCACCGTGGTTTATTTCATTTGTGCTCGGGGACAACACATGGTTTCGCCCGACCCTGCACGATAAACAAACTTTGCCCAATTTTCCATCCTTGGTGCACCCAGCGTGTGCATGTACCAACGGACTGATCGACTTTGCTGTGCTAGAATCACCGTTGGCCATTGAGCGGTAATCCAGCCATCTCTCGGACGAGGACAGCACGTACGGGCACCCTGTATTCTTTTTGTGTGTACATGTTCGTGTATACAAATACTGATATCCCCAGCACCGGGCTGGCCCTATCGTGGTGCCCGAGCGCTGAATACGTTACACCGAGGGCTCCAACAAGTGTCCCTCTCCGGCAGATGCTGTAGGGCAGCATCTGCCTACTTCAAGCCCACCTTCAATGGAGCGCTCGAGTCCGACATATAATGTGAACTATAAGGAAGCTGTCTACCCTAACCGTGTCCGACCAAGAGCATGAAAGAGCGAAGATATGCATGGTGACAGAACACTGTTTACCATAAGCAAACACCATCTATTCGCATGGAGGCTGGCGTCGAAGAAGGCCATGTGCCAGAAAACACTGGATATTAATAGTTTAGTCGTCGAATTTATTGCAATATATAGAGATCTTTCCACTGTTTGGACCAAGCTGAAGGCACATAAAGGGTGATGTGACGTGGGCCGTTGCGATTCTGAACGTGCGCGATGAAGATTGCATTCCAATGTGTTGTTAAGAATGTTTTTGTGTGCTTATGCAGGGGGTGTGGTGGTCGTTAACGTTGTAGAAGAGGCAGTGGTCGTTGATGCTACGCTCGACGTCGAATTGGCACGAACAGCGGACGAAGTGGCAGGCTCGCCCTCCATTGGCTTACGGCGGCGCTTGTGCTGACCACGACGCGATTCAGTCGGATACTCGCACTTGATTCGACGGCGTGCACATTGACTAACCGTAACGTCAGCATTCGGATGTCAGGGTGGAACAGAAAAAAAAACTTACTTGCAGGTCTGGTCAGGGCTATGAGCAGGGGGCCGACCACACGCGATCTTCCGCTCTCGGCAGAATAAACATGCTAAAGCCTGCTTCTTCTGTTCGCCAGGCTTCTTCGCCCCTTTCATAACTTGATCGTCAGGGATAGACCACGTTGCTGTGGGCATTGATAGAAGAGTGCTTTCTTGCCGAACAAGCTCCTCGGTTGAGCGATGAATTCTTTTATTGCTCATGTGTTTCGGCATCACACAACGCTCCTCCGGGCGCAAGCGTGATTCGTGTTCGTGTATGTGAGAGCCAGCACTCAAAAAAGTGGGGCCATCACCAAGATGGGTGATCCGGACAGGGAATGAAGGCAGAGTTTGCGATGGGACTATCATATGTGGCTGAGGAAGACGACATGCGTCATTCGCCGTGGGCAAAGAAGATGAATGGGCGTTATCGTCTTCTTCCTAAGATTGAGGTGTCGGGATATCAAAAGCTCGTAATTTAAGATTGGCGCCGGCGAACTAACCTTAACATGGTAACTTCCTTCGTCTAATAATTCTCTGGAACGTTTTCTCGATGGCGGACGAGGGTCACGCTGAGGGGTGGTTTGATGTGGAATAGAGGAGCGGTAATCCAAGGCAGTTCCACGTCTCGAAGATGAGTGCCCGTCGCTGAAAATAGACGAGGCCTGTGCGAGAAAGTTGTCGCTCGCACGAGCAATACTGGACCGGTGGTCCTGGGCCTGTGGACGGGCCGATCCGTTCCTGAACTGCTGAGCCAAGTGGAAGATGTAGGAATTTTGCTGGGTGGTTGTGGACTGTGGACGTTCCTCGAGATCACCGTGTCGGTAACCACGGTAGTCGGACTAGTCGGATTACAGTAAGCTTAGCGTTGGAATGTAAAATCCGGTAACAAGAACATACCGGTGGAATCATCTCAGGTGAAAATGCGGAAGTATAATACATCGACGACGAATACCCCAGACAACTATCAGACCGCACAACAGGCGCGTCCGCCCAGTGATAGACGCCGTCCCCGTCTTGCCACAAGTACAAATTTTCGGAAGTATAGAAATCGGGGACGGGGCCAGCGCCTGTGGGGATGAGGGTAGAGGAGGTGTCATAGAACTGCTCGAAACTCTCTGTATCCGCGGGGGCGGAGTATTGTTGGTCAAGAGGCTCGCTAAGAGGCCGAGACATGGTGGCGGGGGATGAAACGAAATGTCACGAATATGAAACGGATGGCGGTATGACAGGGAGAGAACTGGAGTGAGTTGGACAGCGTCGTTGGACGTGGATGGCTGCGTGCTACACGATGTAGTCTACTCCAAGTGACCGGCTCAAACGTTTAAAAAGGTTCAGCTTGAGAAGACACAAGGCGCAACGAGGCCGTCCCCCCAAATTTAGCCAGAATTACATCTCACGCGTTTGCCAGTTCAAAGTACATGAACTTCCTGCGTCAATATTGATCACAGATATCATCCCCTACAAGCACCCATCGTCATCCTTCTCCCAATGTGACTTGTCGTCATGGCCGCAACCAAGCAGATGGAAAACAACCTCTGGAATTTTCAAATGCGAATATGGAATTCGCGATAGCTAGTGGCGTCCGACTAAAGAAGGGTTCCATGCTGCGCGGCAGCATAGGTCGCAGAGGGCGTTGAAGCACCGAAGTTACGTGGGTCAAGGGTGAGGTTTTGGTCATCTACAGCCATCGGGAGGAACACGCGCGAGTCACTCTTGGATCCTGAAAAGCCTGATTCGTATGCTCATGCACCGAATGTACCGGCGCTTTACGATATGCTCGACGCTGAAATTATTGAAGAGGGCAAGTTTGGTAAATTCCAGAAATTATGCAACGTGTGACTCGATCAAAGACGCTCGCACCTGATTCCACGGTGCGATTCAAGCAAAGTGGACATGCACCACCCACCTGTATTTCCTATGTGGGCCACGAATCCCACTGTCAAGGTCCGTTGCACCGCAGAACATAGCGGAAACGAGCCCTTGTGAACGGGAAGGTCCTGCAGAAATCTCCGCCAAGTCATAGGGGAGCCAACGTGCGTACGTGTTTGCAATCGCGAATTCTTTATGTGGGATAGAAAGAAGCTCGACGACGGGATGACAACAGGTGGAGTTGCTGCTTGCCGATGTCTGCTCATTACTGCTGCAGCTGTAGGATCACGTTGATGTCGATGCTTCTACTCTTCGCTGTATTGCAACAGGCAGGAAGAAATGCGGTCGTGGATGACTGCGATAGCAGGGAGGGATCAACACCATGGTTGTCACGCCACCTTGCAGGCAGAGGGGTGGAGGTTGGCCGCAGAAAGCTAAGCGAGGTTATGGTATGCTGGGATCCATGCTTCAAAGAGGGGTATGTCATCTGCAATGAGGAAAGGAAAAAGTTGGTGCAACCATGTTTAGAGAGGTGTCATTCAAGCTTCATGTGCACGTACAGACTTGGCGACGAGGCTTGCGAGCCATAGATAGAGCTATGAGAGCAACTTGTGCCGACCCGTGGCACTTGGGTGGGCTGGAGCCATCAATTGCTACATTGATGGTCGGCGGTCACGCAGTCGCGTTTTCAATCAGAGAAGACTCGGTACTAATGAATAGGACGACACCTGGATGGAGGACGCCTGGATCCCCATCAACAAGATGGGAATCTAAAGTCTTGTATCGGTTGTCATTGCGGGGGTGATGACGGGTGGAGACATGAGGTGCTCCAAGGCACTATGAAACTTTATCCGGTTGTGGACGGGAGTGACCAAATCTGATTCGCTCTGACGCCGAGATGAGGCTCAACGCTCAGCGTTGATGGAACTAGGCTAGTCGCCCACTTGAGGTAGGACAACCGTCTTCATCCAGACGTGTAGAGGGCCTGCGATCGAGCTCATTAATACTTGTGGCCCAGCCGCAGGAGATCCGCTCGACAGTGCTACAGTATCTCAAAAAAGTAATGCACAGGATGACATAATCGCGCGCGCGACCCGCTCCTCATCGTCGACTGCACAGATTCCCGAGATAAGAGGCTCGTTAGAGAGCCAGAACTCCATAGAAAGTAAATTGAAGGTACATGTACATAGAATAACAATATAGTGAGCAGGATAGTATGAGATCTGAAAAGAACACAGTGCAATTCATTTT
>JBBPKT010000307.1:0-16367 GCA_038089395.1 Pulveroboletus frians | reverse complement strand
CACACAAATTTGTGTGTATCACCTGAGGCCCCTTCAGCCCTCTTTCCCTATGGGTATGAACCACTTTGTCCTTGAGAGATTTTCCTCCCAGAGCCAAAGTGGCTTGTTCTCATATGCAGGCTAATAGCTTTCTGGGTGGTCTCCATCTGCTAGACCTTCTCAAGGATCTCCTCAATGCTAGAGTGTTCAGTGGATATATCATGAGCTTTGAATATACTTTGAATAATCATGTGGGGTAACCCACAGAGGAACTTCTTCCTAAATGAATAATCATCCAGGGGTTGTACCATCCAGTATGCACAACATCTGAGGTTTTTATAAAAGGGAAGGGCCCCCTTTTCAGGAGAAAACCTTATGCAGTTGTACTAGTCCACTGCATTCTGTGCTGAGACTTTGTGCATGAAGTGCTTAAACAATCCAGTGATCAAGTCCTTGAAGAACCAGAACCAGATTGCTTGATCTGGTGATTTGATCTCCTGGTCATACCACTGGAAGGCTAGGTTCTCCAAGTACAACCCTGTGTACAGAAATTCATCACAATCTGGTCTGGTGACCTTGAACATATGGAAGTACTTCAACAACTGGCTAAGCTAGTCATTGAATTTCTCAAAGTTGTCCTGACCTCCGTACTTCCTGCATTTAGGCAGATTCATTGCCTTAACCTCAGGCTCAACTGGGCCTGTCAGTCACCTGACTTGTTCCCATATATTGCTACTACATGTAATTCATGTACAGTGGCTCAAATAAGTATCCCAATGTTAGGCCATTTTGGATAGACTTGATATTTGCAATAGAACCATGACCCTTGCAGGATCATCAATAGCCCTAACTCCTACCCTGAAGATGAGCTCTTATTCATGTGATTTGGTTGCCATATAACAATGACATGTCATTGGGACACTTATTTGAGCAACATTTCTATTCAGTAATTTTAGTACTTTTTATGCCCTCCCTTTGCCTTTATGTGCTGGCCAACCAAGAACCTTGATCCCTTGAGATTCCAGCCATTCCTGAGCCCTTCTAGAGGTATGCTTGGGATCATTATCTTGTTGAAAGATAATGCTCTCTTCAGGAATCCCAGATTTTTCCATCACAGAAAGCAGATTATCCTCCAAAAGGGAGACATACTGCTCAGCATTCATCCTCCCTTCTACCTCTGCAAGGATCCCCACACCATTCCAGCTCATGCATCTCCAATCCATCAAGGAACCTCCTCCAAACTTTACTGTTTCTTGTACCTCCTTGTCTTGCAAAGGTTTTTCTACCTCTTTCCACACATACTTCCTTCCATCTGACCCAATCCTGTTGATCTTGGTCTCATCTGACCAAATTACCCTAGTCCAGTCCTCCACAGTCCAGTATTGGTGCTTCAGAGCAAAGTCTAGCCTATGTTTTCTATGTTTCAGAGATAAGAGTGGCTTTTTCTTCTTGATAACAGCCTTCATATATGCAGACTTTAGCACATTTTGAACAGTCTGAGAAGAGATAGGAAAGGAGAGGGTAGAATTGATAAAATGGGTTGCTTGAACAGCATTTTCAACCTTACCAAAGGTAATACTAGAGACAATTCTTCTTTTATCAGTAGAAGAAAGCTTAGAAGGAGGGCCTAATTTGATGTTTTCCCTGCCTGGATGGATTTCCCCAGACCAGTTTGAGAGGATATTTTCCTAGCAGAAAGGCCAGATTCAGAGAGAAAGAGAATATAAGCTCTAGCAGAGGCAGAAATTGGTTTCATGATGAAGTAGGGCTAGCTGGATGGTATCTCTGCTCTTTATAGTGCCTAGGGTTATGTAAGTTACATAATGACACAAGGTTTAAACTCAGCATCCATCAGAACATTATGTTATTTACTAAAAAATGACTGATAACATCATGCTCAAATAAGTGTCCCAATGACATGTCATTTTGAAATTGTTATATCTCAGTGCCATGGCAACCAAATCACATGACTAAGAGCTCATCTTCAGGGTAGGAGTTAGGGCTGTTGATGACCCTGCAAGGGTCAGAGCTAATATATTTCAGTTCTCTTGCAAATATCAAGTCTATCCAAAATGGCCTAACATTGGGACACTTATTTGAGCCACTGTAGTGTGCATTACCAGGGGTGAATCCCCTGAGGTAGTTTCAATGATGTTGTCAACCAGTGGGCTCACCCCCACCACTTCTCATATCAGATTGGCCATCAGATTGACTACCACCATCTGGATCCCCTGAATCACTTGGGTCATCTGGGGGTCCCCCGTCAAGGGGTCCTCCCAGTGGAGGGTCTTCCTCCTCTACATTATGTCGCCTGTGGGGTTGCCCCTCCTGGCATGGGGCAGGTCATCGGCCCTTATTGGCATCATGACCACAATCTCCCTGAATGGGTCTATTACCAGACAGTTAGCCATTCCCTGCAGCATTATTCGCTGCTACAGCACGATCTCATGCCATTTGATGCAGGAGGGCTCTTTCCCTCTGTCCTGGGGTGCCATATAGATGGCACATGATATCAGAATCCTGACCTGATAGGTATGCTGGTCAATGTGGCATATTAGGGCGAGGCTCTGTTCTATCATTGTGTGACTGGCAGGGGTGCTTTGGCTATAAGACATTGTTGTCCCTTGCCTTACTGGGCCACCCACCTCACTATGGGACAAGAGGTCCATTTTGATAGGTATTGGACTGATTGCCTGGTCAGAGATTCCATCGTCATCTGCAACTCTCTGTTGCAATCGCCCTAGCATTACAGTGTTATGCTGCATGGGATTTATCCTGTGATTGTGGAACCCCTTGGATCTCACATCATATCTCAACCATTGATATTGTACATCCATGAGGAATTCATCAATGGTAGCAAGGGCCATCTCAGGATCGATGGGTACATCTCCCTTGGATTGGTCCCTTAGTAGGGGCAATATGCCCCCTGTGTAGGCCTGTATAATTGGGCTCTTGGCCCTTGGGCCTGGTAATGCCTTCAGCAAGGTCACTAAATGGTTAACATTCTCGGGTTGTGGGGTCAATGGGCTCATATGGGTGGGGTCAGCTTCTACTGCCCTCTCTTTGCTATCCTTGATGCTGCTTAGCATCTGGAAGGCTTGTGCCTCCTCTGCTGGTATAGTGCTAGGCCCAGGTTCTGAGCTCAGTCCCAGTGCCTGACCTATTGTTAGGGTTTTCACCCCCTTCTTTACAACCTTAGGATCCCTCAGGTTTTCCTCAGGAGTCCTGGGCAGTTGAGAGCTACCTGTTGAGGGGTTTTCCCCTTACCCTGGCAGTATGGTTACCATTGACTTCACTTGGCTGCAGATTACTATGCAACTTATCATGAATACACATTTTTGCACTTCAAAAATATGTAAGGTTGTAGTATTGGGTGCTCTGGACCCTGTTCTCACTCCTTACTCACATGGGTGAAATAAACTGAGTGGCTATTCATGAATGAGTATATAAGAGTATATTAAGAGGATTGGCCCATCACCAGGATGGGCCTCTCCTTTTTATCTACATACTGTGCATGTGATTACTCTTGTATTACATGTGCCTGTAAGCATGCGGTCTGGGGTTATTACCCCATTTAGTCTCTACAGAGGCTATTGCCCCTTACAGAAAATGACTCCCTATGTACTCCAAAATGCACTTAATGAAACAATATTTCCAAATCTAGGAATCATACCTAAACAGCCAATTTGTAAGTGCACTGCATGATGATGGCTAATCAAACTTGGGTGGTGAAAAACAGTAATATGAAAAGGCATATACTGTGAAAAATCTAAGTAAAGAGTAGTAATTGCCCAGTACACTAATTAGCAACAGTGGTAAGGTAAAGTAAAACTGGCACTCACCTCAGCCACTGCTTAAGGAGTAGCAAGAACAATTGAGGGGAGCCCAGGAGTAAAATGGAATATATACATATATAAAGTGGATGAAGATATGAGTGTAAAGTCTGATCAACTCTGAAATAAAGCAAGTGATCTCCATAAGGAAATAGTAAAAAGGGAGGGAAAATGCATAAAATTATGAAATGGGGATGAAACAAAGATAGGATAAGGGAATGATATAAGAAGTGAGTACTAACATGACATTGAACACAGGTCCAATCTTCCTATCTATCTCTAACTGCTCCTATAGGACATTGGCAACTCCTATATAGGAGTTGTAGAAGTTCATGTAGGAGTTCATTAAGGGACTTTGGAGTTGGACAGGAGGGCCCAGAGGAAATTGAAGAGATCTTTTTACCTACTATGCAGGAATACAAAAGATGAGTGGTACATTTCAATGGTCCTGACCTCATTTGGATTAAACCCAAGCTAAAACCAGATGAATGGCCAATCAAGGAATATTTTCATGATAAATCTTCCTTTCATGCTAATGACAATACAAGTAATGCATGGTAATCATGATTTTATAATTTATTTAATGATTTCAACTCACCATTAACTAGGCTCCATGTAGGCAAGCAGTCCCTTAGAAAAAAAGGACAAGGAAGACTAATTCATATCTCTGACCTTATCAGTAGTCAAAGTGGGCACCTGATCATATGGGATAACAATGGATCAATCATCAAAGATGTGAGATAAATAATTTTTCTGGGTGTCAATGGAGACCCATGGTGGATGAACGAGAATCTCCTTGGCCAGATGAAAGAAGCTATCAGTATTCACAATGAAATATATCCTGGATATCAAGCACTTTTCATTTTCAACAACTCCTCATTCCATGCCTCACTACCCCCAGATGCACTCAAGGCTTTTGAAATAAGTCAGATGGTGGAAAACAATAGTAACAACGTGATACTATCATATTGCAATCTAATCCAGATATGTCTAAATGAGGACTCATGCAAAAGATGATCACAGACTCTGGTCAGCCAAAGGGGCTAATGTCATATGTGTCCATTCTGGATCCTCAGCTCCAACTTTGGACTTAACTCCAGATCCATCTCCTATGATCTCTGGTGTGTTCTTAATGAGTCTGCACCTCTAACATTCTGGATACTCTGTATTTACATAGTTCTCCTTGTTCTTATATTATGTTCCATTCATCGCTTATAGTACATAGCTGCTAGTCTCACCTTCAGTCATCCTCCATCCTATGCTTTGCTTAGGAGCACAGCTCTGGTACACTTAGCATCCATCCTCCAGACTCTTACTATGTTTCACATCCATATATAAGTCTCTGCACTCTGTTGTAGATATGGCAGTTTGAATATCAACTTGGATAGTCTCCCAAGCACACTTCAACTCTCTTGAGTCTTCAAGACTCTCCTCTCAATCATTCTTGACCTTTGTTGCTTGCAACAAGGTCAACTGTTACACTTGATCCTGGAGGGTCAAGCATGGACTTGGCAAAGGTCCTAAGATACTGAGACAAGGGGGTACCTTGCAAATGGCAAGGCCAAGGATTTGTCCTGGCACAACCAGACAAGAGACTTCCTGGTGACATAGGTGGACCAAGGACTATCCCTTGTGATTGGTATAGGACAGAGGCGAGAGCTAAAGCACTCACTCAGGTGTAAAGTGAAGACACAAGAAAAGGAGTTAGGATTATGTAAGCCAAGTAGGTGGGAGACATGGGTACTACTTGGGAGTTTATATACAAGAGCAAAGAGACACTGAGTAATCATATAGAAACTGAAAGAATGTGAGAGAAAAAATAGCTGACTGATTGTTGAGTCAGTGAGCCAATGGCAAAAGACGAGTGATGACTAAATGAAGAATGTTCTGGAAATAAGAAGAATAATCAAGTGTGTGGACAATAAGCTGCTAAAGTAATAGGTAAATCAAAAGATTTAATACATGATTGAAATTATATGCAGTTGCTGAGTCCGTAGGTAGTCCAGGTTGAGTCTGTGTAGTCTGTAGTAGTCTGGCAGTCTGTTTTGAGCCTTGCACTTGAGCAATGTCTATATATGGTAATCATGCCTTAGGTACTTGCCTGTATGCCCAGTTTCAACTAGTCTGGTGACCAGCCTGTCCAAAAGAGGATGGCATGTTTCACCTCAGCATTACCTCTTTTGGACAGGCTGGTCACCAGACTAAGTTTCAACTCCTCAGCTCTAGCAGCATCATCATGCGCAGGAATGCAGCTGTAGCTTCAATTATTTTCTTTGTTTATAGGGTCCGTTGATGCATCCATGGTGAGTCCATGTTAATCTTGATGCATCTGTGTGGCTGTGCTAAGCAGTCATGTCCACTATAACCTTAGCAGTATGCATGATCCACCTTCAGTTGACTTCAACACTTCATACTTGCATTTCGTGCTCTCAGATCGCTCTCCCTGGCTTCTGTACTTCATGTGCAGCCTATTCTGATGCTGTAATCCACCCACTATGGCCTTTATGTGGGTGTTCCACTCAGTATATACCCCTTTTGGCTGACATCTCCAGGTGGCAGTCTTTAACTTTCCACATTGGCATGGTGGATTTGCAGGCTTGATTGGTCGTTGTAGAACCTTTCCTTTCCTATCGAGTGGTACTGGTACATGTGCCATACATTGTCCATACCATTCATGCTAATTTTGTTCTGCCTCAGCTAGCAGATCTGTTTTGACTCAGATTGAGTCATAGCATGCTCTGCCCATTGTGCCATCCATTCTGCATGCTATCCGGCTCATGTGAGTTCCGTATCCATTATTCCTACAGTCCTGATTGCCCTCCATAGATCCTGTTTTGATCTGGTTTCCCTGCTTGCCCACCTGACCTCCTGGCCCTTTATCTCAACCTCAGATAGTCCATGCGGCTGGTGTGCCCACCTATAGAGTGTTGTAGTCCACTGTTGGAGCTGTGTGGTGCAGCTGCCCCATCACTGCCTAAATCACTTAGGTCATATTGAGTATTACCAGGTAAGTAGTCTCCAACCTGTCACCCAGACTTTTTGCACTCACTTCCTGACTCTTCATTGGCCCCTTTGGCATGTTCCTAGGGACCTTGTAATCAGTCAACTGTCCTGGCACATTCATATCAGCTATGGCATATGCGGCATCAGAGCTTGCAATACCTAGCCACTCACTCCCCCTCGAGCTCAATGCTCAGAGGTTCATTCTCTCAGGTTACTTTCGAGTACAAATGATTATATTACATTATACTGATGCCTGACCATGGATAGAATACAGTAAATTATATTATGGGCTCGGACTCTATTTAATCGTAATTGCCCAGCCCTAGTTACCAGTTATCACCCATTTCATGTACCTAAGTGGGTTCACACAATGTCCAAGTTGTTATCTAACTCATCTACTAAATAGGGCACTGTTCTGCAGTCAAGTGGCCCACTTAATCTACCAGTGGCCTAGTACCTTTGTAGATCTGGTCTTTGCTGCTCAGTTGACTCAATTTGGATTTATTACACAAGATCTGTAATATGAGTAGGAGTGGTATGATACTAGTTCATGACCTCCATGCTGTTGGCTACCACATCTGAAATGAAAATTTGTAACATTATCACTTGATAGCTCTACTACTGTGGATCTGGAGTGTTTGATTAATACAAACATCAAGTAAACACACATAAGCGAGATGCAGTGCAATTATCATGATCAGATAGCAGTAGAGTATGAGCTAACTAACTGATTGCAAACACAGCATGAGAGCACTCTATTGATCAGAGATCTCTCAGCCTCGACATTAAAACCAACTATATGAAGTACTTGTAAATGAAGATGGTCCTGCTGGTGTAGGCTGATTAGCATATTGAAATAAAGTGATGAAGCAGTGATCTCATTAGCTGTAGGGATGAAAATTTTGCTGGGGGCCTTGTGGTAGAATGGCAGGCTCTTTTTAATTCTTTCCCTGTATGATTGGTAGTAGATCACAAACTTGGATTATTGTGTACCTACAACCTGACTTCATGCAGCCAATTCAAACAATTGATGAAACATTGTGAGGTGATGGGATTCATCCTTTGCATCAACAAGACTTTCATATAAGGCCTGGTAATGAGGTGCATATATCTTAGAATTGAAGGTGATTGAAGTCCCTTGTACACCATATTTCACGGTGGAGAACACACAGAAGCTTGTAAAAAATTAGCACACAATGATAGATTACATGAACTTGAACATACTGCAGTGGCAGATAAAACATACATCTGTAAAGGTGTAGATCAAAAGTTTGCATGAAAGTGTTTCATTGGGGAACTTGCATAGTCGACATGCCAAAATTGAACATGGAACTGCTCAAAGATACTGTTTCCAAACCATTGAAGAACTTTTCCCTTGACATATCATGAAAGTATGAGAGATAGAAAAGCATAAGCACTTATGCTCATGCATGAAGTGTTCAGTAGTACTGGGGTCTATGATGTGGGCAACTTCATTCTCCTTCCAAGTGGTGAAATGTTCCTGATCTTCAAGTTGCTCATCACTTGCTAAGTACTTGGCTGCATAGGGCTGTGCTAATGATGCTACATCTGAGTGAACATTTGTGATGCACTTCAATAACTATGAAACAGTCAATTAAGTCAGCACAGTTGAGCATGGCACTCACATATTGTTCAGCTAAATCTGATAGTCTGATTTCTATTCTCTGAATTAGTTTGTAACCAGACTAAATAGAATAAACTTGCTGGTATTCAACTTGGTGCAGGCCTGCTGTATTGTTTCACGAAATGTTTTCCCCAGATATTTCAGCCTTTCTCCCAAGTAGTTGGCCACCTGACCGAACACACCATTTTGGAAATTGTGCTTAGCCTCACTTTCTTGAGAATATCCTTTTCATTGACTTCATCTTCATGATTACCCAGCTATGAATCCATGGTCAGTTTACTGGATGTAAAGAAGAGATGGCTACTATTGTTCATGGAGCCAAGATGGGAGACTTCATGAGGGGAAGTACAGGTTGAGTGAGCATGCAAATACAAGCTGTCGCCAAACGAGAGCTCTCATCCTGACCGACAAGCACTGTGACAGTGTTGATGTCCCTCCAGTGGATCAACATCCTTTCCCTTCACCTACCAGGCATTCAGAGTGTAGTTAAAACTGATCAACAATCTAAAGTCACATTGATCATCTCTACGGGCAGCTGGACTCCTTCAGCAACAGCTGCTAGGTCTAAGGTATTCCCAGAAAGCCATTGGGAAGGCTGTGACAAAGTACAGCCTAAAAATCAAAGAAATGGCTGTTGCTAGAATACCAAGGGGAGGCTCTCCTCTTGGTACTCTAGCCCCAGGTTCGAAGATACATACATATTGTGAAGAAGGAAAATAAAAAGTTCTGAAAATGAAAATTCAGACAAGATTAATTACAGTTCAAATGCCACACCCATACCTGAAGATAAGCAGCAAGAAACCTTTTGCAGGCCTAAGGGTCACAGGTTTGCTGCAACACCAGAGCTGCAGAGCAGGAGTCAGAAAGAATATAATTAATGTGGTTAGACATAAAAACTTACATTAAAGGTCCTCAGTACATCATGCACATCCTGAGCCACCAGGCCAAAGCTAGTGATTCAAATGGGAAAGGAGTGGGCAAGGGGGGAGCAGGCACCCCCAACACATCATGCATCCACCAAGGCCCAACACCCAACTGCTAATTTCAGTGGGTAAAAAGCAAGAGGGGGGGGGTGTTAAGCAGCTGAGTCGGGCAGCTGGAGTCCAATGTCAAAGACTAAGGAGTCCGGACATAAAACTCGCAGGTTGTACTACATGTGTGTACATAACAATAAACAATAATAAGTACCAACATGACTGACATGACTGACAGTAGTGGTCAGTCACAATTAGTGTAGTAGTCAGTCATGTTGAGAGTGCGTAATCACTAAACTCAACAGGGGGGATACCCCCAACGTACTGTGCATTGTCTGAGCCTCAAGCCCAAGGCCCAAAAAAACCTGAATTGTTAAGTTAGCAAGTGGGACATAAATAGAGCACTTATCTACCCACCCTTTGAGCCCCACCTGCTTTCCCTCTGAATCAGAAAGCTGAGGAAATACATATGTTGATATCCTGAATAGATTGGTCAGTGTGTGATTTGCAAGGCGAGTACTCACCAGATCCAGAGTTCAAGATACTCCTTCAATGTGCAGGCTGCAGTCTAGCACAATGAAGGAGTAGTCATCAAATGTTAGAAAAATAAAGTCTGTGTGCACTTGGTGAGGTAGATGAAGTGGAAAAAGAAATGTATGGTGGCACATGTCAGCATTGAATAAATTGAAAACTTATGGTCACGTGACACTATGGCTCAAGACGCCCCCCCACTACGAAAGCTGCACCACCAATATATTTTTGTATAAAAATGAGGTGCTTGCTGGAGAGGGTGAGTCCATGAACGGTACCAATACATGATAAATAACATACCTGGTTTGTGTGAGTAATCCACAAAACATGGCAGAGGACATGCAGCAGTGCCGACACACTGGTAATGCATGCCGGTACTGCCTGTCTGCTCTGTGTTCGCTTATTCCAAATCCACACCTTAATTCATCTCATTGTTCACCTGACAGTCCTTCTCATGGCAGGCTAGGCCCTCCGTGCCTGGGGTCGGAGCTCACTGCTCTGGCTCTTTGCACACACCCCAGTCAGCCAGCCCAAACTCTTCCTGGTCTGGGTCCCATCCTGTGGTATTCCCAGTCCACCTTGTCTCACAAAAGATGTACCCCATTCAACATTCCCTCACTCCACTATCCTTTCTCCCCCTCTCCCTCTCTTCCCAGACGCAACCAACCCCAAACCATTGATTGATAGTAAAGATAGGTCAACACATGTTGCATTCACGTTTAACCACCCAGTTTGTTACCCAGTGAAGTCTAGAATGGCACAAGTCTGAAACAATCAATAGACCGTCTTTCACCATGATAAATCAACATTTACACTTGAATTGTCAGTGACTTGGTAAACTTTAACAGAAGTGGTCTTGTTCACTGTCATATCTGCTCCAAACTCTGTCCTCCGAACCTCTCACCCTCTCTCCAGTACTCCATAACCCGGACTTCGTACCTCCACACCTGGACTTTGTTCCTTCCGCTCGGACTTCCATAGTTACCATAATTAGTATTCCCCTTGTTCTCTCTCGACCCTTCATTCTTATCGTAGACCCTTCACCACACCATATGCCTCTAGAGGTCTTTGTACCTTAGTACAAATATCATACTAGTCACCTCCTGACCCTCGTTTGGTCCCCTCCTCTCACTCTCTTGCTCTCTCCTCCCTCCTTACAAAATACGAGGATTGAACCTCAGCAAGGGCATGACACATAAGTCCTGTGCCAACGTCCTCCTAGGTATCCCATCTCCGTCCCATTCCCCATTCATCCTCCAATGAACTTCGTACTCACCTTCGGAACTCCGACCAGACTTGAGTCCAGAAAGCTCTGATGCTGGATGTGCTTGTATGAGTGATATCAGCTGGATGAATGGTGAGCATCACGCATGGTTCTGGAGGTCCTGATAAGGTGGGTAACGCTGGGTGGGGTGTGGGTGAAGTAGGGAGACAAGGAGGGGAAGGGGAGTACTGTACGTACAGAATGTTGCAATCCCTGAGGATGGCGGAGAGGTCGTTGTTGAGGTCTTTGAGACAGATGAACTGTTCATTCCAGGTTTCCACCACCTGGTTGCATTACTGTGAGGCATTGTTGGCACTGGCGAGGGCATTGATGACAGCAGCAATGGACTGTGGGGGACGAGAGATGGGTGGGGAAGCAAAAGTGAAGTGAGACTGTGGGAGACTGGCGAGGTGTGTCACATATTCCTTCTCATGTACAAGTTGGGCACATAGTGGACCATCCGAGCTCAACATGGCCAGTGATGTTATGTTGTGTGGCTATGCTGTAAGCCATGGGAATGTACATGTGCCACTACCTCACATGATCTCCAACCATCTGCACACAATATGCACCGGAGACATGAACCGGCTTCTAGAAACTTGGGGGTGTTAAGCAGCTGAGTCGGGCAGCTGGAGTCCAATGTCAAAGACTAAGGAGTCCGGACATGGAACTTGCAGGTTGTACTACATGTGTGTACACAACAATAAACAATAATAAGTACTAACATGACTGACATGACTGACAGTAGTGGTCAGTCACGATTAGTGTAGTAGTCAGTCATGTTGAGAGTGCGTAATCACTAAAATCAACAGGGGGAAGTGTCATATGCAAAGCAACGATGGCCCCAACCTTGCTCAGCCAACGTGAGAAAGAGCACCATAAGCAGTACAAATACACAAGAAGCTGTAAGGAGCATGCGATGGATACACAGTCAAGTTAGAATACAATACAAATACATAGAGGATCCCAAACAAGATCACAACAAGTTAGTGAAATGTTCAATTGAACGCCGTGCAAGGGAGGATTCACCGTTCATTACATTAGAGCTGCAGCGATTGATCACGGATAACAGGGGAAAAGAACGAAACAAACCTCTGCACCAATTTGTGGAGGAGGGGGGTGTCAGTGTGTCATAAGTGGAAGAGCGGAGATGGATTGGATTGGGTATGCATCATCACAATGAAGGGCCTCACAGATTTGAACAGATTGTAAATCTGACCGAAATCGTTCGTGACACAGATGGTGACAGTTTGCATGTCCAATTGTTCCACTTTGCAGATCGGCGCCGCACATTTTTTCTTGATAGAGATGATTTGGTCCCTGTTGAACCACAACTTGTCTTAATGATTCACTCCGAAGTGACCGATGGTCAGTGTTCAGTGGCAACACACAGATTCATCCTCACCAGTGGGCTCGAATGTCGCTTTAGTGCAAAGAGGAGATAAGAAAACATACACGAGAGCGAATGGTTGAGTGTGTAGGCAATGGCACGAGAAATATATAGAGTTGGAGAGGGGAGGTGCTGACATGAAAGAATAAAATGAAAGAGGAGGGCATTGGGGGACGACACATAATTTACAAACAATTACAATAAGTTAGCAAGCCGTTCCATTGAACAGATACGACTCATGCTAGGCAGTCTCCAAAGCCAAACCCAGTCGATCCACAAAGGAACCTGATGAAATCCTTAATGTCTACATCGACCTGCCTCACCACCAGCCATGGAAGCACTGTATTACCCTTCCAACATGCAAGAATCTGTGTTGTCCCAACTTGGCCACACTCTGTACGAAGAATTCGATACTGTGATCATGCTGACAGAGCAAATGAGAGTCAATGACCCTTTGTGGACAGACTTTCTCCGTCATTTGCAACATGGACAAGTGCATGAGGACCATCTAACAATGCTTCGTCAATTGGTTTTGGAAGGACAAGAAACGTTGATTTCTCAACCCCACCTTGGTTGGATGCTATATTCATGACCCTGCCACTCCCTTCGCATCCAATGGAACCACCACTCATTGTGCAAACACTGTGACACTGTGACCATCACAAGACCCTGTTAGTGACAGTCCCTGTGACACCATCAAAGGGCGAGTCGCATCGAAAGATGAAATAGAGATAATCAACGCTTGTCTGGAACAGCGCGGAGATGACAAAAACGATCTTCAAAATATCGTGGAGGTTGAAGGGATGCCAGTAATTCTCACCCGCAATCTTGATTTCAAATTGCACTTGGTGAATGGCGCTTGTGGAACAGTGGTTGACTATCTGATCTGATGAGTCCAGAGCACCCAGAAGTTATTCCTCATCAGGGAATAGTCACATTACAAGCCCCCCCTGCCATCTTGCTTGTCAAAATGGACATTACAGGAACACCTGCTTTCGGCTTGTTCGAGCCTGGAGTTGTTCCAATCGAGTGTGTCAAGAAATCCTACAGAATCCAATTCCCGTGTGGATGCCATCAGGGTACGCACATAGTTCATCCATCGGCTTCAACTTCCAATTACTCTGGCATATGCATTTACCGATTATCAGGCCCAAGGGCAAACGATACAGTCCCTCATTGTCGACCTGGCAAAACCACCCGGTGGTTGTATTTCCCTCTTCAATTTATATGTTGCACTCTTACGCAGTCACAGACAAGAGTCTATTCGGATCTTGCGGGAATTCAATGACAAACTTTTTAAGACCCAACAAGTTGCCGAGTTGGAGGTCGAAAGTGCACGATTACAACAACTCTGCCAACAAACAAAAACCATATTGTAATTAGGGAAACAACACGAGCATACATGTAAACACCAAACCATGATTAATTTTGATGTCAGAGTGCCCTCGTCGACCGTCGTACTCCATTCAAGTCACGTGTCATATACATCATGTGCATGTATCAAAGTCTGGGGGTTAAAACCTTGCTTCGCAAGGTAATATAATGACAAGTCATCGAAAGTCAGTGCTTGCACCCGTACTCTGATTTCGGATGGGTGCCAGACGTCATAGCAACAGGTCTCTCATCCCATGCTAGCAGGATTCACTCACAACCAAATTGTTGGCCAGCTGGTGAAGAAAAAAGATCCCTCAAAATAGTTCCAAGAAGTGCAGGTATGCATTGCCCACCAGACAGACGACCATGTATACTATTGCAAGGAGACCCATGGGGTCACGGAGATCCTGGTGGTCGCACAGGCAGACAATGGTGAGTTCAGTGATGGGAAGGTCCTGGGGGTGAAGGTGGGTGATATGAGGATGGAAGGGTGGGGTGCAGTTTTCGACAGTGAGTTTATCAAGTAGGGGGGATATTCGGACATGATTAAACCAATGAGAAGAAGTGCTAAGACTGATACTCTAATAGGGATATGACATCCGTTTCCATCGTCTGCCAGCCGGCATCACACATGTGACTTCACGTGATCTGGTGGCGGTCGCTCCTGCTAGATGCCCGTCCCCCAGAACGGCACCATGGTAAGTTCATTGCATGTTTTTGAATGTAACTGACAGTTTGTATTGTAGGGAGTCGCAGTTCACGCACGCTCAAGGGCCTGCTGCCAATCCTGAGTGATTGGAAGACTCGAGCACATACCCTTGCAGGCGGTTATGCAGGTGCATGCTCTCCCACTATTTTTATCTTTGCCTCGCTGACACCGACTCTCGTTACTAGAGATACATGCAAAGCGCTGAGTCTGTGCTGCAGTCCACAAGCGCCCCCCACTCAGGATCACTCGCCCGATAATGCCACGTAATTCACCTGCCACGGGACGTTTCTTGAGAAGCTTTCACAGCTGGCACATTGGGGGCAAGAGCAAATCAGTAAGGCAATACCATCATGTTAAGCAGCTGAGTCGGGCAGCTGGAGTCCAATGTCAAAGACTAAGAAGTCCGGACATAAAACTCGCAGGTTGTACTACATGTGTGTACACATAACAATAAACAACAATAAGTACTAACATGACTGACATGACTTGTCAGACAGTAGTGGTCAGTCACAATTAGTGTAGTAGTCCTTAGTGATTACGTACTTTCAACATAGTCATGTTGAAAGTGCGTAATCACTAAGCTCAACATCAGGATCCTCACTCTTGACTCCTCCCAGAGTCTACACTCTCCCCTCTGCAGTAACCTCTGTCTACTCTCTTGGCCAGGTCAACCTACTCATCATCCAGCACTGTATTGCTGCCTACACAGCCTATTACTCCAGGCTTGCTCTCCTCTCCTGGCTGGAACTCTCCTCTCCAAACTGGACTGGTAACTCTGTTGTCTATAACCAGGTCTTTTGCTCTCACAGGGCCTCTGCCATTTTATACATTCATGCTCCCTGGGTGATAACTCCCCTAGAGATTATTATTACCTCTTGTCAGACTGGGACAGGGACTATGAGTTTAACATACTTACTGCAGCTAATCTCTACCCCTCCTTCCTTAGAGCCATACTCCAGCCTTTCTCTCCTATAATGGAGCAATACAGGCTCTTAAGGATACTCTACTATTTAACCCAGATGGCTCTTTTGTTAAAGCAGGAAAACTCAGAGGGAAAATCTGGCCAGACCAGGACTCGAACCCGGGACTACCCACTAGTACTGGGATCGTCTTAACCACTAGACTACCCAGCCTTGTCACTGCCTGAGATGTGTGGCTTAGAATCCAACACACTTATCATCCAAGGTTTTAACCTAAGAAACAAGTGGCTAATTTTTTCTTATTCAAGCACCTTGACAGACTGGGCAGAAATGCCAAACACAAAAGGAAACAACCCAGAAGGAGGGATAGGCAGGCTTGATGTGTTAAACAGCTGAATTGAGTAGCTGGAGTCCGATGTCAGAGACTGTAATTGATGTGGGGCACATATCTGGAGTCTGATGTCAGACACTAAGGAGTTCTGACATGGGACTTGCAGGTTCTATTACTCTACTGTGTAAACAATAATAAAGGATGTCATGACTGACAAGTCTAGTGATCAGTACATAATCACAAGCTCAACATGATGTACTCCTAAAGTATCAATGCCACATTTGTTAGATTCTAAGCCACACATCTCAGACAGTGACAAGGCCGGGTAGTCTAGTGGTTAAGACGATCCCAGTACTAGTGGGTAGTCCCGGGTTCGAGTCCTGGTCTGGCCAGATTTTCCCTCTGAGTTTTCCT
>JBBPKT010000306.1:0-23971 GCA_038089395.1 Pulveroboletus frians | reverse complement strand
CCAGGACGAATCCTTGACCCTATCGTCTGTAGGGTACCCCTTTGCCTCAGTGTCTTAGGATCTTACCAAGTTCGCGCTCGACCCTTTGGGATCAAGCGTAACACTCATTTGGTGGCATGTCTGTCATCCTATGTGGTGATTTTCATCAGTTCCCACCTGTTGCAGTTGGAATATATGAGGTGCTCTACTTTCCTTCAAAGCTGCTTCACTCTGGACCTAGCCAGCTTGGCAGAGCAATCTATGAAGAATTCCGCACTGATGTCATCCTCAAGGAGCAGATGCGGGTAACTGATGAGACCTGGCATGATTTTCTTCATCATCTGCGCTATGGTCATGTCCAACAACATCATATCAGCATGCTTCACACACTGCTAATTAATGCAACAAATCTGGAGACTGACTTCATGAAGAAGCCTTGGAGTAATGTATCACTTGTCACACCATGTCATGCTGTTCGCTAGCTCTGGAATGACTCAGCTGTCAAAAAGCATGCTTGTGACTCACAGAATTTTATCTTTCAATGTTAGGCTGAAGATAGAATCAAGGGAGAGCCATTGACCCTGGCTGAGCACTATGCTGTAGCTGCCTGTGGCAGACAACAAGGAGAGCAGAAATGGCACAATCAAGACTTGCCTAATATTCTTGAGATCGCTGTCGGGATGACTGTTATAGTCACTCAAAATGTCCAGACAGACCTTGATATCACCAACAGAGCACGCAGCACTATTGTTGACATCAAACTTAGCCCTGATGGGCCCATCATTTTTGACTACTGTTCCCCAGTCATCAAACTCCAGCATCTTCCCTTGTGTATTCTGGTAAAGTTGACTCGCATACGTGCAACACAGTTGGAAGGATTGGAGGAGTCCATTATCCCAGTTGAACTCACGACCAAAACCTACCGGATCAAGTGTGCATCACCTGAGGGCAAACCGATCATGCACACTGTCAAGCGATGCCAGTTTCCAATGACAGTTGCATATGCTTTCACAGATTACTGGTCACAAGGTCAGACGATTCCAGCTGTGCTGGTTGACATCGCAACACCACCAATAGGTGGATTGAGTCTTTTTAACTTCTATGTTGCACTTTCCCAGAGCTCAGGCCAATCAACAATTCAGCTCCTTCAAGACTTCAATGATAAACTGTTTCAAGCATCACACATGCCAGAGCTGTTGGCAGAGGATGATCGGCTCGAAGAATTAAACTTGAAAACTCAGGCTCAATGGAAGGAGATGGGGCACGATACAAGATCATCTGGTTAAGAGTCATTAGATTAGATTACATGGTGATGAATATAAATTTGTTTGGGTGCATGCACATATAATATGTATGTAGTAGTGTTTGTTCATATTTCTTTCTCGGCATACACCAGTAAGTCAGGGGCTACACTTTCCCACGAATTACGGGGGCAACAGAAACCTTGTCAAGCAAGGTAATCCAGATTAGATTCTTTTAGCTTACATACCCACTGGGTGCTGTTTGGACCCAGATTAGTCAGATCTAGTAGATAGAAGTCCACAGATATTCCTGGGACTATAAAATGGGTGTATCACACCTCAGAATACATCTTTTTGCATTCTCCATCTTCTATCCTTAAGTCTGAGGGCTATTTGCCTAGGTCCTCACTCACTTGAGCCTGTTTTTACTGTCCCCCTCTCTTGGGTTGAGTTTATACTCACACTCTTTTCTTTTATTTGATTCTTATCCACTCTGGATAGGATCTGTGTTTTACACTGGACTTCGCTCCTTCCATTCAGACTTTCATAGTTACCATATTTAGTATTCCCCTTGTTCCCCTTTGACCCCTCATTCCTTCCTTGACCCTTCATTCCTACCTTAGACCCTTTGCCACATCATATGCTCTCCCTTTACCTGACATACCTTACCATGTGTTCCTCCATTCTTCCATCTGAATTCTGATCAGATTTCAGTATATAAACCCTCTGTACTCCATCTTTGTACCTTATTACAAATATTGCATTAGTCTCCTCCAGATCCTCATTCGGTCTCTTTTTCTCACTCCCCTCCTTTCTTCCTACAAAATATGAGGACAGAACCTTGGTAAGGGCATGACACATAAGTCCTGCACCATAGTTCTCCTAGGTATCTTCCTGTTATTCTGACCTTCATTCATCCTCCAATGAACTTCATACACTGACCCTCAGATCTCTGACCAGACTTGAGTCTGGAGGACCCAGACTTAATAGCACAACAGGAGACTTTGATCTCCTACATCTGAGGGGGACTTTGAATGCTGACTGTCCCCAGTCAGCCTACAACCATAGTGACAGATAGCTCACAGTGAGTAAGGAGGGCCTGAGCAGATGATTGATATGCTAATGGTGTGATGAGTTGGACAGTGATCAAGATGATAGTGGTGATCCAGCTGTAAAGAAGTGACAATATCCAAAATGAAAAGGCCTCAGGTAGTGTTAGTAACAAGAAAGCAGATGTTTGTAATGAAGATGCTGTATAATGCATTCACAGTCCAATCAGTGTGCATGTCTGATGCATGTGTCCAATCTGGTGCAATCTGGTCTGGTGTCTGATACAATCCAGTTGGGACCTGGGATCTGATGGTGTGCCATAAATCTAGAAGATGAGAATGAAAGTATTGTAAATGAGACATGTAGGTATGAAATGAATCAAACAAATAAAGGATGGTATGAGCAAATAAAGAGAGTATCTGGCAAGTGTCCAACTCAGCTTATTTTCTTTATGCATCTTTTGCTTCTATACTTACATCAAGCCCTAAACAACATGATGGGATGCCTGGAAACCTGTTCTGCAAGCATCTGACCTGACTTGTCTTCCTCATGCATCTTTCACTTTTATACCTGCAATGAGTCCCAAAGGGATGAGAATCAAATAAAAGATATAAAATGTGATAATGATGAAGAAGTAGTTTGATATAGAAGTGAAAATTTTATGACTGGATAAAAGAGAATAGAAGTAGTGATAAGAAAAGAAAACAGAGAGTCTTGAAAAATCTCCTAATGTGTGCCATAATACCAGGAAGAATAAGTGATTGAATGATTAAGTAGTGTACACATGGAGTGAATGTGCAACATTAAAAATTATTGTCATTCACAGGCTTGACATTGAAAATTAATGTCTAGCAATAGATATTAAATAGTAGCATCCATGAATTCAGCATTGTGGACATTGATGTTGGGTGGAACAGCATCTGGGACATTAATTTACTATTCATAGTGCTGAGCACCATTCAGCATGTAGGATAATCCATATCTGATTTTGCACTTACCTTGCTGCTTTTGTTCTAGACATTCCTTCTACACTTTCCATGCTTCTTCCTCCCTCTGAACATGTGTCAGAGCCTTGCTCACTTGGGAAGGAAATTGTGAGCTTGACCCCAATGCAACACTAAGATCTATAGATCCTGTATAGTCACAATGTGAGTAAACATGGCATGGGATGAATAACCTTCTGGGCCACAGTATAGTAAGTTGAAGAGGGGGACTGTCTTTCCATGCTTGGAATATATGAATTGAATGATGTTGTCAGTGTACTTGACAGGGTTCTCAATGATTACTTGCTCAGTGATGGTGAAATTAAAGTGTACCAACCAGACAGGGATGCCAGAATGGAAGAGCTTATTGCAAAATTTCAGGTCCTGTGTAAAACACCCCATTCAGTCTGATCTAGCTGAATAAATTATGGTAGGATCAACCTGGCAAGGCAAAACAACTTCCATGAAATCCAGGAATGCAAAGATGTCAAGGAAGATGTGCTATGCTTGAGTAACATATATAATGATGTTAAGCATAACTGGTTGCTGCAGCAACACTGAGACCATGTGTTTCAACACCTGGACCCACTTTGCTGCAATGTCTTTCTTCTTGCCACATGTCTTCTTCTATCCTGAATATCATGATAATGCAATGTCACATAAGGTGGCAGCACCAGAGGCTATTTCTTGCTTGATTGTTCCAATAGTGAAAGGAGACATTGCTCAGACAGTGAAATCATTGATAGTGGGTGTGTACCATGCCCAAGCAATTGGATCAGGTGAATGGTGACTTTCTCAATAACAAATGCAGACTGTGAATTCAAACTCTTTGCAAAAAAGCTGTAGCCACTTAAAACAGTCCACAGTGCCAAACTCATCATCTGCTCATATCCAAAGCTCTACAGTGCCATTGTGAGGCTCCAGAGCAATGAAATTTTGGGAGATACTATATAAACCATTATAAAATTAGTCTGACAGGCAATAGCTTTTGTGTCAAGCAAGTTTAATGCAGCTATGTTGTGTTGTCAGCTTGGTCTCCTGGTTATAATGCATATATATGATTGCTAGGCCATGTTTGTGGTTTATAACAGGTGAATACTGTGGCCATTACAGAGTCTAAATCTAGAGAAGGGTGAAAAGAAAGGGGGGTGGAGGGCAAAGGAAATAAAATCAAGAGGGAAGGGTAAGAACACTCCAATGAGTCTTCAACCCCACTGACACATTGTCAGAACCACAAATTTCCCTTAATGTCATTTATGACTTCAAATCCCTATCATAAACCCCTTTCCTTAAATTCTTACTGATTACTTTTGATTTCCTCCATTATCCATTAATTCAGGTCTAGGCTACCTTCAATTGCATCATTCCATTCTTGCTTATTTATCATATCATATTCACAATTCCATTCTGATCCATTATTTAATATCCATTGCCACACCAGGATACAGGGCTCATCCAGATTCAGGGCTTAGGGCTAGATACCATATATAAGTAGCACTCGTCCTATGATGTAGTCCTCATGCTTGGTAGTCTTATTCTTCTTATTCTCTGTCCCTGAGTCAAGTCACATTAGGCTTTCCTTCAAGCACTGTCTCATTGCTTGTGAGTTTGATCCTGATACACATGATATGAGGTGGCAATGGGGTAACTTAATGGATACAAAGTCTGACCACTAAGATAAGGGGGAGTAGCACAAAACCAACTTAGGGAACCAATAGGCCAGGCAGAGTCACTATTCAGGAGCTGTTCATCAATGAGCAGCATAAAGCCAACTCAACAGAATCAGCAGGGGGTGGAGTTGCTATTGAGAGCTGTTTGCTGATAACACTGTGATGTAGGAGAGTGATTTGTGGTGTGCATGTGACAAATGCAGTGGTAAGAAGAATTACATAGCTAAATGCAATAGTCTCTACTTGAACATCAAATCTCACAACTTTCTCAGAGAAGGCAGAAATTAAAGACTGGCCATTTGAGAGTTGTGATTGGCTAGTAAAAGGGAAATTGGCTAAATGTGACAAACAATGGAAACCTTTTGCTTTTCTAATTTATTTGTGAATGTTTTTCATTATGTGCTCAATGCATGTGACCCTTGTCAACACTCCACCACATCATTGCCTGACAAGACCTCCTGCCCAACAATGTGCTAGCCCAAGATCTTCTGCCAATAATGCACCAGACTTCCCCCTTGCAAGGCCCTGAGAATCCCCTGTTCCATGAGTTGGCTTTGTGCCACTCAACCCCTTTCCCTGTCACCATCTTGTATCAAGCAGCAGTGGGATTGAAGATCCATTAAAGCATCTCTCCCTTCCATCTTAGCTCATTTGATAGTTGGCTCAAGACATCCTTACTTCTGACTTCCATCTCTGTTTGCCATTGTGGTACATATGATACATTCATGTATCCATATTAATCCAGTCATTGGCCACTAGCACAACCTCATCTTGCACTTCCTGTATGCAAGCCAGTAACTGGCCATGGAAGTTATGCAACCACAGACACATAGTCAGGTTCACCTACATATCCTTCAGTTTTAGTATAATCTCCTTGTAATATCCCTTCCAGGTTTCCCTATCCAGGCTATGTGGTTTTTATGGACCTTCATCAAAGTCATGGAGGGCAGCTATAATAGTTGCACCAGAAAGGCAAAAAATATTATCAAGGTGTGAAGATTCAATAAATAAACCCAGATGGAATGGGAATAATGTGAGGGCATCCAGGATGAAATTTTCAAAGAACAGAGAAAAGAATATGGGACACAAAGGATGTTTATGAAGGAACTCATAGCTCCCCAGTAAGTCTCATACTCTGTTCAACCAGTAGGCATTTACACTCATTTGCCCTTGAGCTAGATGAAGGCTGAACACCCTATGCAGATGATACAGGGCATAGGTCTTGAATATGCACCAGATTTTGCATATCATTTCCTGCATTTTGTGCCCAATCCCTTTTGGATGTTAGGCAACCATGTTACCCATTGCTGATTGAATTTCAGATGATATAGTATGTGCAATCATGTTCTTGTGATTCAATTTGTTAGGTACCACATTCAATCACTATACATAAGTCCAACTATTTTGTGTTTTCCCTATGTGATATTTCATTGTCAGTTCTGGCTATGACAGCTTGAGGGATGGCAACTGGTGTAGGTATAATTTCAGGCATGGGTGCAGATGCAGATGAGGATATGGGGAGTGTGAGATTGTTGGTAGATCTAATGGGAATGTGAAACTGAGGAGGATCTAGTGCAGGCATAGATGCCATAGAGACAGGAGCTGGAGCAGAAGTGGGCCCAGAAAGATGGGGTTGAGGTAATTCTGACTGCATTTGGTGGTACCATGAATGTCCCACACCAATAATATTTTCCCACAAAATGGACTGAGATCAATAATACTGGGTTGTGCTTGGTGGATGGCAAGAGGAGCTGTTAGTGGATGATTGCATGGGACAGTGGGCCACATGCAATCAAAGACTTGTTGACCATGCTCAATAGCTGCTTGACTATGCTGATGAGGGACAGGGTATGGTGCAAACCAATGGGGTTGATAAGACCATGAGTTGCAGGATAAATCAGTGTATTCCTCATTGGCAGGTATTGGGTAGTTCTGTTGCTCTGTTAGCAAACAAGTGAAATATTGAAGTAACAGGACCAACTCAATGACTGGGCATGTTTAGATCTGGGGCATGAATGATCCCAGTGAGGGACTCAAGAAAAAAGATAACATTGTAACAAATAAAATTGTACAATATAATCTTATGATGGTACATAATAGTACATCAATGATCTGTCCAAAATTTCATCATCAGACAGAAAAGATATGTTATAATCATTATCAATATTGCTAGACTCTCTGTCTTTGTTGGAGGGAAAGTGTATGGTCCACCCTCTGCCCTGGAACTGGATGGTCTTCTTGAGATAGCCCACCTCCTTATCTACCACTCTGAGTTCCACAAGACCATCTTCCTGACTGGCACTCTGTAAGTCTTCATTCCCCACTATGTCATCAGTAGTAGCATGCTTCACACCAAGCAGACCTTCTAAATCATAATTTGTTCCTCATTTACCACAGCATCCCTCACAAAATCCAAGGCCTAGGATAGTACAGCTAGTAAATCTGGAGCAATCCAGAAATCAGCTGTTGCTGGATAGGCTAAATAACTATTATTCACCTAGTAAATCCAGAGCAATCTGGAACTACTGTACATTAGAAAAGGAGTCATACTGAGTGTAAATAAAATTTAGTGAGACTCATTGAAATAAAGAAAGTAGAACCTTGAGTGATTGCATATATTGCAGTGCAGATATGCTATTCTACTTGCCTAGCCATGGTGTGAGTTGACTTGTAGCTAGTTGCACTTCACCCTCTCAAGCTGTGATTCATGGAGATTGAAAGATAGACTATTTGACCATGCTATGTTTTACTACAATATCCTTACCTGGTTTGAAGACATGAAGGATGCAGAGGAAAAGGTGTTTGTAAATGACTTATTACTTTGGTGGAACAGGTAAATCTCATTCAATGTATCCAACAAGTATCTGACATGACAATTACCTGGAGATGTGTTTTTGGGCAGGAGGCAGTCCTCACTTACTCTTCTCTGGCAGTTGATGGAATCCCAGTGACTATGTCATTCAAAAGACAATGCACAAACAATTTTTCAGAGCACACAAAGGGTGGCACAGTACATATGTATGATGGGCAGTATGACATAGATGGGTAATATAGCATAGATGGGCAGTATGGCTTTCATAGGCAGATAACATACTGTGTGTGGTTAATAGTAATTGCTAAATTAATATGACCATTGGCTGATCCAACATATCTAATATATATGCTCATTGAACAAGTAGTACCATTTTGCACTCTATAGAAGGACTGCTAGGACTAGTGGTTAAGTCTACTAAAAACATTTACTGGAGAATACAATAACTTATATTATGTCATATAACCAGAAACTCATTGGCAGTAACAGGGAATAATAATCATAGCAAATTTTGATAACAAAAACTAAAATGGTTGTATATCCTGTCAAGAAGATAAAAAATCCAACTTGCTGGTAATATATAATACAATGATATGTGTTTACTTCCTGTATCAAGTTGATATATTTGCATCAGATGATCTACCTTTATAAACTATTATATCTGGATTGACAGTTCACACATTATCTATTTTGGACAGAATTAGGCAGGACTCTGAATATTGTGACTAGCCTGACAAATATCTCAGGTTCATGACAAATGATATAAGTAACTAAGCATTACAAAGATTTGTATTAGTTTATACAAGTTATACTCTTGGGACACTATATAAGAGGTTTATAAGAAGTGTGGTATTCTTCTGATATGTAACAAAAACACCTAAGAATTGTAAAGCACATTAACACCATGGTTCTATGCTCACTGTTGGATGGCAGGTGTGTGAGACAGGTCAAGGTCAGGCTGCATGCCAAGTTCCTTGACCTCACTTTCAGTGAGTCTCTAATCAGGACTGACAAAGTTTCTGAAATCCAGAATAGCACAGCTGGTAGATCTAGAATGGTCTGGGACTACTGTATATCAGAGGAGTAATAATACTAAGTGTAAAAAGACTCACCTCAGCTGTTGCCAGACAGGTTAAAACAACTGAGGTGCCATATGTTGGATTTCTCAATTTGGGATGTGGCAGTACATTTAGTGCTTATGTAATCATCCCTACATTGCACGTAGAATACCTTAGTTTTACCTTAGTGACTAGCTACTGAGTTCACTACAGGTAACTAGTAACACTACTATAGTGGTTAGCTACTAAGCTCTTTACAGAGCCAAGCAACCATTTCAAAACCCTATATATGATGGAAGGTTTATATAGTATGGAGCAAGGAGGTGCTTGCACCTCAATAAGACAATGAAGTGAAGGGGTACTGAGAAGCTAGTGCATCAGATGGTGAGTGGCTTTGGTACTCTGCCATACCAAAGCAACACTATATGCACCATCCAGATCTAGTGATCCAATGTCCAGAGTGGAGGTAAGGAAGTGCATGAACAGGTGTATATAATCAATCACTCTCAACCACATGGTTACTTGCTGAGCTCTCTATGAGATTCCCACAATATTGTACTTTGGCTGGATCTTAGGTGCACATTCATCTGTCTCATCACTGCTGTGAGCTTCTATCATCATTTACTTTAACATGGGATGAAACACTGTAGGAGGAAAATGTCTTGGATACTTGAAGTCAGCAAACCAACAGCTAATGGATTCTAATGTGACTAAGCCCATGCTATAATACTTGATATCCCATATCTTCTTTGTCAGTAAGCATGCATCCTGTCATTATGTGGTTGTACATCTTCATCTTCATCATTATCCAACCTTTCTCAACATCTCCTATAGACAAACTGACCAATTAATATTTTGAGATGGGTTAGTGTCAGAAACTAACCTAAAACATAAAGTATGCTAAGAGACATCCAGGCCTCCACTCTGGGAATGAGAGCAAAAGGACTAGAATATCAAGCACGAGCCTAATCTACAGGCAAGTGCTACGACTATATACTACTATATAACCCCAAAACCCTAGACAAACCCTGTGCTGTGGGTTAGGGCTACTTACTAACAAATATTAAATAATGATCGAAATGGAACTCTAAATATGATGGCTGAATAAGTCAGAAATGGAATGACGTCATAGTCTAGCCTATGATGTAATGGAATGATCTAGAAGGATCCACAGTGGCTCAAAAAACTGTCCCAATATTTGCATGTTTTTCACTAAATCCAATAAAACACAATAACCACTAATTCTTATGTAATATGGTGAGTGTATGAAATGTAGTACCTACTCCTGGCTTTCTATTGGGTCAAAGGTCAAAGGATTTGAATAAGATTTGATGAAATGGCAGTCATTTTAAAATCATCACTCATTGGGACAGTTTTTTGACTTTATACAAAGTTAGGTATCTAGTACATACTTGGTATGACCTCCTTTAGCCTTGATAACTGCTTCAATCCTTCTAGGCATGCTTTCTATCCATTTTTGACACTGTTCCACAGATATATTCTCCCACTCCTCTACTAATCTCTCCTATAATTGATGAACTCCTTTAGGGGCACTTTTATAAGCTGAAAGACCTCTCTTGAGATGATTCCAGGTATGTTCAATAGGATTGAGTTCTGGAGACTGTGCAGGTCAATCCAAAAGCCTAATCCCTTGTTCTTCAAACCAAGTTTGAGCTCTTTTAGAGGTATGCTTGGGATCATTATCTTGTTGAAAGACAATGTCATTTTCTGGAATTCCAGATTTCTCCATGCTTTCCAATAGTCCTTGCTCCAAGATTGCCACATACTGTTCAGCATCTATCCTTCCATCCACCTCACTCAAAACTCCCACTCCATTCCATCCTATACATCCCCACACCATTAATGAACCTCCTTCATGTTTTACTGTAACTTTGATCTCTCTAGAGATCAATCCTTCACCTGCCCTTTTTCACACATACTCTTATCCATCTGATCCAATCCTATTGATTTTGGTTTCATCTGACCATATTACTCTCTTCCAATCCTCCACAGTTCAATGTTGGTGCTTGAGAGCAAAGGCTAATCTTATTTTTTTGTGACTCTTAAAAAGAAGAGGTTTTTTCTTCTTTACCACAGCTTTCAAAGAGGCTTATTTGAGGGTATTCCTGACTGTCTGAGGGCAGATAGGAGTATCAAGAATGCCATTGATGAATTTAGTGGCCTGAATAGCATTTTTGGCCTTGCCAGTAATAATTTGTTGAACAATAGCCCTTTTGTTAGTAGGTGAAAGTTTTGAAGGACATCCACCAAGATGTCTAGTCTTGTCTGGCTGGATTTCCTGAAGAACCCTAGACACTGTAGACTTGCATAGACCAGTTTGGGTGGCTATTTTCCTACAGGAAAGACCAAGAGAAAGAAGAGAGATGATGTTGTCTCTTTAAGAGGTAGAAATAGATTTCATGATGAGGGTGGGAAAATAATCATATAATGATGGGGTTTATATAGTGCTAGCTGATGACAGTTACATAAAGATGACATAATAAAACCATTATCAAATTTATGTAAGTACTTTACAGCATGCTAGGGTCTAATATATGTAATCAAAACTTAAAGTCAAAAAACTGTCCCAATGAGTGATGATTTTAAAATGACTGCCATTTCATCAAATATTATTCAAATCCTTTGACTCTTGATCCAATAGAAAGCCAGGAGTAGGTACTATATTTCATACACTCACAATGTTACATAAGGTTTAGTGGTTATTGTGTTTTATTGAAATATGCAAACATTAGGACAGTTTTTTGAGCCACTGTACCTTAATCTAGACAAGATAAATGAAATATAATCGTCAACCTGTGATGATAAGATAAGATAAAGGAAAATAATAGGGGCAGAAATAAATAGGTTCTGTCAGTTAGGAACTGTCACTCAATCTTGATGAGATCAGCAGTATCATAGAGACTGCTTTTGAGAAAGTGTCTGCAAAAGACAACTGCCATATGCTTGTTCCATTTAGAGGTCACTTTTCTTGTTAAGTTCAATTGAAAGTCTTTGACAGCCAGTCCTCCAACTTCTTTTACATTGAAGCACCTGACCATCCTTGGTGTTGTGAAGGGAAATGTTTTAAACAGACTCATGGAATTATCTCTTTTCATCATCAATGGTGTATGAGACTGAATGTTATGCTATAGATATTCAAATTAGTCTAATGAAACTTACTCAAGTAGTAGAACCAACCTGGAGCATGATAGTGCCAGCACTACAGTGCCAAATTTCTGCCATTCTATGCTGACACTGTCACTGAGAGGGCACTTCTTATAAACCTTCAGATTTCTTGCTAAGGAGCTGAGTGGTTGCATAAAGGTTCTCAGCAATGCTTTTTCTCTTGCCAGTGCCCTGGTGGATCCCAAGGTGCATGATAATCTCCTTGAGAATAAGGCACATTCTATGGATATCACCATTTGTTCCTGGAATAATATTCTAATTACTGTCTTTTTCACATAACTTGTCATTCTGTGAGAAATTATATCAAAAACCTGCCTCATCTTTAGCACTCTCTAACTCCCCAACAGCTTACTAGAATTTGTCAGAAATGGTACCATTCAACTCAGACAGATCAGGCATGTGACAATAGCCCCTTTAATAATATATATGAGGTAATAACCCCTGACCACATAGTTATGAGCACATATGATACAAAGTAATTATATGTGTGATATGTAGATAAAAAGAAGAGGTCCATCCTGGTGACAGGCCAATCCTCTTACAATACTCCTACATACTTGTTCATGAATAACTTGGTTCACTTCACTTGTGTGGGTAAGGAGTGAGGACAGGGTGCAGAGCACCCAATGATAACAAACCTTACAGGACCAAACAGTGGATTCAATGTTTCAAATTTCAAAGCTCTTGAGATTTGCTGATAAGGTGTGCCAGACTTCTTTGCTGTTATTATAATTCATATCCCATGTATACTCTTTTTCCCTATTGGACTTACCTCCCTCCTTGTTTAGCTCTCTTTGTGCTAAACTTGTAGTCCCTCCTGCCATGTGCTAGATTGTTCTCTTATGTTCTTTAACATTCTATGGTTACTCATTGCTCTCATTATGCCATTGGCTCACTGACTCAATGATCAGTTAGCCCCTTTATTCCTTCATGTTCCTTCAGTTTCTATATAATTACTTAGCATCCACTGGTCCTCATATATAAATCATGTCAAGTAGGCCCTTGTATGTATCTCTAGCTTAGACCTACTTGGTTTATACATGTCTTATTTCTTTTTGTGGGTCTTCACTCTACACTTGAGTGAGCACTTTAGCTTATACCTGTATCCCATCCCAATTGCAAGGGATTGCCCTTGGTCCACCTGCTTCACTGGGAAGTCTCTTGTCTAGCCATTGCTAGGACAAACCCCTTGACCTTGCTGTTTGCAAGGTACCCCCTTGACTCAAAGATTTAGGACTTTGCCAAGTTCATGCTCAACCCTTTGGGATCAAGCATAACAGCTGTGGTCTAGGGCTTGAAATAGCATCATAGGCATGCTGCAGGGTGAAAAAACTAGTACCAACATCTAATAGGTGATCATGCACCTCTTGAAATTCCTGAATCATGAAAGGGTTGTGAAAAAAGAGGAGAAAACAATGCAGAAACATCACTTAAACTCTAACCAGTCCTGGGCTCATAATAGGTTGGCTTGCCCTTTCTCAAAGGGCAATATCACCAATGAATCTAATATCTGAGATTCAGCAGAGGTGATCCATAAGAAACACTAACTGAATGTAGAGGCAGGTGTTGAGATAACTTGATAGACTTGATGAAGCAAAGGCTGATAATTGATATATAGTGGATTGGTAGTGGAGGACTAGCAAAGTGGGTAGGCTCAACACTTAAATCTGTTATGTGGAAGCAAAAACACTGAAGCTAAGTCTTACCAAGGTTCTGTCCTCATATTTCATAGAAAGGGAGGAGGAGAGGGAGAGAGAAGAGAGGGAGACTGAATGAGGGTCTGGAGGAGACTAATGTGATATTTGCAAAGACAGAGTACAGTGACCTCCAAAATTATTGCAATGTTTGGTGAATTTTCATTGTCTAAGATATAGAGCATGACAGTGTGGGAATCATGCTTAGTCATAGTGGGACTAAATATAGTGCATGCTCTTGGCTACATGAATGCCCCCTAGGTCATGTGATTTGGCTCAGTGGCTGTGAGGATATGCTAGTTTCAAAACAGCAATACCATTGCAATAGTTTTGCATCTTTTATTAAAAATATGAAATCTCATTGAAATCACATGATAATTTGGTAATGTTTGGTTATAAAAACAAAGATAAACATATAAATATTATGCCTGAGTTTGCAATAGTTCTCACATATCTTTATTCCCAACCACATCATTATAAAATCCACTTCTCTTACTTAACAAAATATTATTCTTTTTATGCTTGATGCTAGTTACTCTTTTTCAGCCATTGCATCCACAACTCATCTCCATGCTTCTACCATCTCCAGACTTCACTCCAAGGAGCATTCTGAGCTTCAGAAATCTATTTGAGGCTGTTCATCCAAGCTTTCCTCTGCTAGTATTCACTATGGCATTTGTTTTATTTCTTCTGGAAAGGCAGAGAATGCTGTTCAGGTGACCAAGTCTCTTACCAATATTGTCAATACACCTCTTTCCACCACCACAGTATGCTGGCACTTGAAGAAAGCTGGTATGAAGGCTGTGGTCAAGTCAAAATGCCCTCTTCTTTTAGTAAAATATTACAAAGCTCATCTGGATTTTGCCTATGCTTATAAGGATTGGACTGTGGAGGATTGGAAGAAGGTGATATGGTTTGATGAAACTAAAATTAACCATCTAGGGTCAGATGGGCACAAATGGGTGTGAAATAAGGCAGGTGAGGGGCTCAATGATAAAGTGGTGCAAGGAACAGTCAAGTTTGAAGGTGGTTCCTTGATAATGTGGAGCTGTATGACTTAGCAGGGAGTTGGCTATGCTGCCAAGATTGATGGTAGGATGGATGGAGACCTTTACCTTCAAATTTTGAAGAATGAACTCCTGAATACCTTGGAGTATTATGGTCTTAATCCTTTTGATATTACATTTAGCAAGACAATGATCCTAAGCATACCTGCTAAAAGGTCAAGGAGTGGCTGGAAGAGCAGGATTTCAGGACTATGATATGGCCTGCACAGTCTCCTGACCTAAACCCTATTGAACATCTGTGTGATTATCTGAAAAGAAGGCCAGCAAATCATAAAGACCTTTCTACTAGGATTCATGCATTATAGGAAAGAGTTCAGGAGGATTGGGAGGAAATACCACCTGAGGAGTGTCAGAAGTTGATTGAGAGTATGCCTAGAAGGGTTGAGGCAGTACTCAAGGCAAAAGGAGGCCATACCAAGTACTAATACATTTAAAATAGCAAAAGGTGCAAAATTATTGCAATGGTACTGCTGTTTTGAAACTAGCATATCCTCACAGCTACTGAGCCAAATCACATGACCTAGGGGGAAATCATATAGCCAAGAGCATGTACTATATTTAGTCCCACTATGACTAAGCATGATTCCCACACTGTCATGCTCTATATCTTAGACAATGAAAATTCACCAAACATTGCAATAGTTTTGGAGGTCACTGTACATAGGGTTTATATACTGAAGTCTGATTGAAGTTCGGACAGAAGAATGGAGGAACATATAGTAAGGTACATCAGGTAAAAGGAGAGCATATGAAAATGGAGAACATATGTAGGAGGAGGCATATGGTGTGGCAAAGGGTCTAAGGTAAGAATGAAGGGTCAAAGGGGAACAAGAGGAATACTACATAAATATGGTAACTATGAAAGTCTGAGTAAGGAGAACAAAGTCCAGATACAGAGATATGAAGTCCAGGTTACAGAGTACTGGAGATGGAGTGAGGGGTTCAGAGGATGGGGTTCAGAGTGGATATGACAGACTTGAAGAGTAGATATGTACAGTACTGCATCTTATATAGCAGGGTTCTTCTCACTTCTACATTTAAGTCAGGATACAAGCACTTTTTTCACCCCAAAATATAATCTTTGGACATTGCTTTGCTATGATCACTGCATGGGAACAAGTCTGTATTGTGAGGTATGTATGTATGTACAAGCAACTATGGACATGTGTGTGTTAAGCATAAGCATTTGGGCAAACATGTGGTGCTTCAACCTGGTGAATGCCTGGTGAACTAGCAAAGAAGCTGCATGGGTGGGTGGCCACCCTTGCAACTGCTGCCTATCAGGTGCTGCTAACCAGATCCATGCTCTGAGGAGTTGTGAGGGTGCATCACCATGCAGGAAATGCCTAGGTGAGGTGTGGTAGGTGTAACAAAGCTCAATGACAAGCTGGGGCAAAGCACTCAAGAAAGAGAAGTGTGGGAGCTTGCCATGCCCACTTGTCCAAAGATCTTGTGTTGTGCCTGCTTGTCCCTTCTGTTATGTAACACTATCATCTTTGGACATTGCTTTGCTACAATCACTGCATGGGAATGAGTCTGTATTGCAAGGTATGTAAAAGCAACTATGGCTGGGTGTGTGTTGAGTGTAAGCATTGTTAGAGATGACAACTCCAATCTCCTCTGGGCTCTCCTGTCCAACTCCAAAGTTTGCTAATGAACTCCAGGATGAACTTCTATAGCTCCTATGCAGAAGTTACCAATGTTCTATAGAAGCAGCCAGAGATGGATAGGAAGGTGTCATATCCGTCCCAGCCCCTATCAACTCTGGCCTCCGAACCCCTACTCTGGACCCCATTCATCCACCTCTGGACCTCTTCACTCAGACTTTGTCCCTTTTATATCGGACTCTGTTCTCCTAGTATCGGACTTCCCTCGCTTTCCTTATTTAGCATTCTCCTTATACCTTCAACCCTCCATTCCCTAGTTACGACCCTTAGTCTCACCCCTTAGACCCTTCACCACACCATATGCTCTCACTATGTATGTTTCCCATCTCCACATGCTTTCCTCTTATCTGATATACCTTACCATATGCTCCTCCATTCCTCTATCCAAACTCCAGACTGGACTTCAGTATATAAGCTTCCTGTACTCCATTTCTGTACCTCAGTATGAATATCAAACTAGTCACCTTCTATCTCTCGTCTGACTCCCTTCTCCCCTATTCCCTACTCCCCTCCTATGAAATACAAGGACAGAACCTAGACAAGGGCATGACATATAAGTCCTGTGCCAATGTCCTCCTAGGTACCCCTTTGCCACTCCGAAATCCATTTGTCCCTTCATGAACTTCATATACTAACCCTCGGACCTCCAATCGGACTTGAGTCTAGAGGACCCGGACTTGACAGAAGGTCAGACTTGTATCCAATGCCATGCCAGTACACACTCCTTATGTCATTCCCTTACTCTATCTTCATATTGTCCCTATTCCATAACTTTATGCTGTTTCTCTTTCCCCTTTACTATTTCCTTATGGAGATCACTTGTTTTGCTTCAGAGTTGATTGGACTTCATGTTTGCATCTGCACCTACTTCATATATATATTCCCTCTTGCTCCTGGGCTCCCCTCAGTTGTTCCTGCTACTCCTTGGGCAGTGGTTGAGGTTAGTTCCAGTTTTAATTTACCTTATTACTGTTGCTAATTATATAGTGTAGTGGGCAATCACTGCCCTTTTACTTAGATTTTTCACAAGCATTTGGGCAAGCACATAGCACTTCAACTGGGTGAATGCCTGGTGGGCTAGCAAAGGAGCTGTGTACCCTCTCAGTAGTGCCATGATGGTGACATGTGCTGCAAGTGCTGCATACCCAACAGGAAGGAGGTATCCTGACACTGCCTCTCATTGCCCTCCTCTGTATATTGGTGGGATGATGTGTTGCAGGAAGATTATGTGGACCTCTGGGTTGGCTTGCATGTATGGTGCTAGGATTTGTGCATGCTGACAAAGGTACAATAGGAAGGAATTCCCTGCCCACCTCCCTTTGATCTTGAAAACCTCAAATGGGATTTTTTGCAGAAGGTACTCCAGTGTGGCACCAATTTGGATGCCATGTCCTGCCAGTAGTGCAAGGCCTGCTTTGGTTATTGCTTCATCTAAAACCTTTAGGAATTTTGAGCATGTGAGGGGTATGTGCACTGAGTGGTATCTGTACAAGAATAGTGCTACACTGTCTGTAGGGTTATTAACTAGTAGGTGATTGGCTAGGGTTGCTTCTGGGTCATGTGGGCCTTCTTGTTCTGCCCAGTTGACCTCCTCCCTGGTGGGTGATTTCTTCATCCATGGCAGCCAGAAACATGTCATTTGCAGGCCCTGCAAGTTTTGTTTTACAAAGATATCAGAGTGAGCAATGTGTTTTCTCAGATTGAACACCTTAAGTGTGGGTATGGTGAATTCCCTAGTGCATGCTGCTGCAAAGAAGGTGGTTGTGAGGCACATGTATATGCTGCTGCATATAGTGGTGTGGTTATCTCACTCTGTGAGAGAATGAGAACCAAAGAATGAGAATTCCGGAAAAGTACAGGTAACTACACTACTTATATATCTAACTACTATTTGTACATGTTGTGATAATGGAACTTCATAGAATGCAATGGAATGATTATATAAGCAGTGATGTCATAGATGGAATGTTCTGGAATATTCCAATAAGATAAGGTCACATGATATAATAAGATAAGATAAGAGTGAAGAAAGAGACAGTTCTGACATTACCCTCTTTTCAAGGTTGATACTCTGGATCAACAAGAGGAGTGAAGTTAAAGAGGTGTTGAGGAAGGCAGTTAACAGAGTCAGCAAATTCCTAAATGGAAGGTCTTTCAAAAAACAGGGTGAACAGAGCATTGCAATAATCCTGGTCACAAGTATTGTTGCAGATAACCCATATGGTGGTTGGATTCTGGTGATGGAACTTTTCCACTAGTTTAGGGGCATTTGTGACATTCCCCTTGGGTTCCCATGTTCAATCTTCCTTGGGATATCCCTTCCAGTGTACTAGGTATTCTGTTCTGCCATGTTTCTTTCAAGAGTTGACTATTTCTTCCACCTCATATTCCAGTTTCTGTTGTATGACAACTGGATTGGGAGGGGTGGGTTTCTTCTGTGAGGGGAAGGTGCCAGTTGTATATGGCCAGAGATGTGATTTATGAAAGACGGGATAGATGGTTTACCACATCTTTAGGAGGGTGATGTCAGGAACTAACCCAAAATATAAAGTATGCTAAGGAAAAGACTGGGCTCTCGCTCTGTAAATGGGAGTGAAAGGACGAGAATATCAAGCACAAGCCTAATCTACAGGCGAGTGCTATGACTATATATTACTAACTATACCCAAAACCCTAGGTAAACCCTGTACCACAGGCTAGAGCTCCTTACTAACAGATATTAAATAATGATCAGAATGGAACTCTAAATATGATGGATAAATAAGCAGGGAATGGAATGATGTCATGGTCTAGCCTATGATGTAATGGAAGGATCTAGAAGAATTTAGAAGAATCTAGATAAGATAAAGAAAGATAACATCATGTGGTGATGATAAGATAAGACAAAGAAAAATAATAGAAATGGAAATAAATAGATTCTGTCAGGTGAGCTCATATGCTGCAGGTCTAACCTTCTTTAGGACTTTGAATGGTCCATGTTTCTTATCATCCAGTTTTTTGGTGAGGTGGTTGGTACAAATATGTGCAGCATCTATGAGTACGAGATTTCCTGACTTGTACTCTCAGATCTCTTGTGTGTTCTGATCGTAATATTTCTTCATCTTGGCTGTTGCCTTTTCTAATGCCATCTTGGCCTGCTCTCATGATTCCTTCATCTGGGTCATGAACTCTGTGGCATCTTGTTACGCTTGATCCCGAAGGGTCGAGTGCGAACTTGGTAAGATCCTAAGACACTGAGGCAAAGGGGTACCCTACAGACGATAGGGTCAAGGATTCGTCCTGGTGAAAACCAGACGGTTGACTACCCGTTGAAGCGGGTGGACCAAGGACTATCCCTTGTGATCGGGATGGGACGCAGGCAAGAGCTAAAGCGCTCACTCAGGTGTAGAGCGGAGACACGAGAAAAGGAATAGGATGTTATAATCCAAGTAGGTCTAAGCTGAGGTACATGGGATCTACTTGGGGTTTATATACGAGAGTCAGGGACTGCTGAATAATCATATGGAAACGAAAAGAACAAGAAAGAACAAACGGCTGACTGAGCGTTGAGTCAGCGAGCCAATGGCAGAAGTACAGCGATGAGTAATCAAAGAACATTCTGGAAGAGAAGAGAAGAAACAGGCACGTGGTGGAGGGAAGAGAGCTACGAGCTTAGCGTAAGGAGAACTAAGCGAGGAGAGGTTGGTCCGAAAGAAGAGTAAAAAGACGACAAATCGTAACACATCTTCACTTCAGACTTGTTTTTGAGTATCTTTGGATATGGTGGGTTGGTGTCTGAAATTGAGTATGAATGGTGAGGTGCCGGTGGCACTAGTGGTTTTCTGGTTATGTGTGAATTTGGCAAGGGTGAGCCATTCTACCCAGTTGTTCTGCTTGTGATTTATGTACAACCAAAGATATAACTCCACTTCAGAATTCTTTCTTTCCATTTGGCCATCAGTTTGTGAGTGGTAGGCCATGGAGAGATTCCCTTTGATTTTAAGCAGGACATACAAGTCCTTCATGAAGTTAGACATGAATTGTGGTCCACAATCCAATATCACCTTTCAAGGGGTGCCATGTAGTTTAAATATATGGTCTCTAAATATGGTGGCTACTTCTTTGGCCGTTATAGAAGAGGAAATTGGAAATAATCTTATCATTTTCAAGAATCTATCTATGATTACTAGTATGGTATTGTGTCCTTTGGATTTGGGTAATGGGCTGATAATGTCTAACGATATGATCTCCCAGAGGTAAGAAGGGATTTCATTCAGATAAAGTGGCATTTTTCCCACTTGATATGTTGTCTTCACCTGTTGGCATCATTCACAGCCCTTTACATATTGTTCTATGTCTTTCTGGAGCATGGGCCGGTAGTATCTTGTTAGGATAAGGTCCCTGGTTTGTTTGGCTCCAGGGTGTCCAGCCATGGGGTAATCGTGATTTTGCATGATGATTTCTTCCCTTAGCTTGGGGTCTTGTGGTATGTAGAGTAGTTCCTTCCAGTGGATGAACCTGTTCTTCTTCTTCCAGTGAGATTTCTCATCTAAGATCCCTTCTTTGGCAAATTTTTCTGCTTTGTTTTGATTTCAGGTAATCCTTGACTCGATGGTCTCATTCTGGATGGTTCAGATTTGTGTTTCCTCAGCCAGTGATGACTCACCCATGGCTTTAGATTTGAGGAAATATTTGGGAGGAAGAAGTATTTGTTGGAAGTTGTCAAGTTCCACCCCCTTTTCAAAGTCTGGACTCCAGGACAGAGGGCCTGCTGGGTTTGTTTTCCCAGGATGATAGATGAAGGTGAAGTTGTACTCCTATATAATTTGTTGCCATCTGGCTTGACAGCAGGAAAGATCGACAGGTTTTTTGTAAAATTCGAGGTTTTTGTGATCAGTAAGGACCTCGAATGGGTGTAGGGCACCTAGGAGGTATTGTCACCATTCTTGAAGAGAGTAGATGATGGCAAGCATCTCTAGATCAGCAGCATGGTAGTTTCCTTTGGCATCATTGAGAGATTTGGAGATAAAGGCTATGGGGTGCCATATGCTGTTTTGACATTGCAATAGCATGATGCCTACTCCAATCCCTGACACATCAGTTTCTACTCAGAATAGATCTGTGTCCATGGGCATCACAAGTGCAGGAGTGGTGGAGATGATTTCTTTTAGTTGGTTCATTGCTTGTTGGCACTTGTTAGTCCACTTGAACTTGTTCTTTTCCAAGGTGAGTGCATTTAAGGGTCTCACTTTTTTGGCAAAATCCTTTATGAACCTCCAATAAAATTTTAGGAATCCCAAGAACCCTCAGAGTTGTTTTTGGGTAGTGGGTACTGGCCAGTCAAGTATGGCTTGTACCTTTTTGGGTTCCATTTTCACCTTGTTTTGCAACATGATGATTCCAAGGAATTCAGTTTCCTGAACTTTCAAAGTCGCATTTGTCATGACACAAGTACAGGTGTTCTTGTCAGAGTATCTTGAGGACTTCTCTTACTACCTTTTGGTGTTCTTTGAGATTGCTAGTGAAGATCATGATGTCATCTATGTACACAATGACAACTCCCCTATCTATGAGTTCCTTGAAGAGGGAGTTCATCATGGTCTGGAATGTTGCTGGTGAGTTGGTAAGTCTGAAGAACATTATGAGGGGTTTGAAGAGTCCACGATTGGTTCAGAATGCAGCTTTCCATTCGTCTCCTTCCTTCATCCTGATGTTGTATCCCCATCTCACATTGAACTTGGTGTAGTACTTGGTGGATTTTAGCTTGTCCACCAGTTCATTTATCAGCAGAAGAGGGTAATGGTTTTAGATAGTAACTCCATTGAGTTTTTGGTAGTCTTGGACAGGGCAGAGTCTACCATCTTTCTTTTTGATGAAGAAGAAGGCAGAGATGAAGGAAGATTTGGAGGGGCAGATACAACCGGATTTGAGATTTTCCTCTAGGAATGCATCTAGCTCAGTTTGCTCTCTGGGACCTAGTGGGTAGGTCTTGCAATTGATGGTGTGATCTCCAGGTAGGAGTTTGATTATGTGATCCCAGGGGCATCAAGGGGGCAGTTCATCAAATGATTCTTTCATGAAGACATTGGTGAAATTGTGTATGTATGATGGAGCTGGTTCCTTGAAGGTTTTTTTTTCTTTTTCTGAGTGAATTCCTTGGTGGCTATTTATGTAGATGTATTCCGGTATACCTCCATATCAATTTTGAAGAGTCAGTCTCCTTGAGAGAACCAGAACTCCTCATCCTTGTCCTTGTTCTTGTCTATGAGTCCGGGCAAGTGGTCATTCTCACATTGGAACTCAATTCAGCCTGTGAGCCAGTTAATTGAGGGATTGTGTGTCTTTAGCCAGTCATGTCCCAAAAGTATGAAGTTTGGCCCTAGGTTAGTGATGGCCAATGCAATTTTCTTGGAGTGGTCAAAAATCTTCATCTCAACTATGATGAACTCCTTGATTTCACCTCCAGTATTATGGGATCCATTGGCATTATAGACTTTTATCAGTCTTGGGAGTGGGTGTATATTGAGAGCATTGGCTTTCACACATTTGGTGTCGATGGAGGAGCCAGTGCAGCCAGAGTTGATAAGTGCTTTCACCTCAAATTGATGACTGTTGTCTGTGAAGATTCATGCTGGGACTTTGAGAGAGTTCCTTTGTCTTCTCTGTTTGGATGCCTTTTTGAATTTCAGCTTCTTTTGGAGATCTCTCAATACCCATGCTGCATTCTCCATTGTCATCTCCCTTAGGTCTGTTACAAGCTGGTTGTTGACTTCCATTTGTTGCAACTCATGTACAAACAATATTAGGTGTTTTTTGGTTATAGTGGTGTCATTTTCCGCATGTTGTTTTATTCAGCAGATTGACCATGGGTCAATGGTATTTTCCCATCGGGCTCTTTGGTAAGATTGGATCTTTTTTGTTTTGGCATCCATGCTACCAAATCCTTGAGTTTCTCATCTTGTCTCATTAAGGATTTCCACTTCTTTGACTGGGGGGTTCAAAAATTTCTCAAGTATTAATTGCGCTATCTTATCAGTGACTTTTACCGAGAAGTCCTTATTGGAGTTGTTGACAAGGAGGACTTTTACCTCCCCCCTGTAATCAGAGTCAATTACACCAGCTCTAGTGGTTATCAAAGCTTTTATGGTTAAAATGGATCAGTGTTAGAACCAGGGTCTCCAGAGTTCAAGCAGGACTTGGCTTTACTGTGTGTGGTGTGCCCTTGTCACAACTCTGGAGGTGTCCTGTAATTTCGGAATGGATGGAAGAAGTCAGATTGACCCTGTTACAAGCAATGAAGGTCAAGGATGATTCAGAAGAGAGTTGTTAGAACCAGGGTCTCCAGGAGGTAACTCCAGAACTCTGGAGTTCAAGCAGGACTTGGCTTCACTGTATGTGGTGCACTCTTGTCACAACTCTGGGGGTGTCCTGTAATTTCAGAACGGGCAGGAGAAGTCAGATTGACCTTGTTGCAAGCAACGAAGGCCAAGGATGGTTCAGAAGAGAGTCTTAGAGACTCAAGGGGGTCAGAGTGAGCTTGGGAGACTGTCCAAGTCGATATTCAAACTGGAGTATCTACTACAAG